>PVKA01007379.1:0-78142 GCA_004027165.1 Ctenomys sociabilis
TTTTTTTGTGGAACCAGGGATTGAACTCAGGCCCTTGCACCTGCCAGGAAAGCACTTATTCCACTGAGCCGTCTCCCTGGTCCCTGGAGCCATAAATTCTAGGCCCCATTTGCCCAACACAAGTACTATGCTGGCCATCATCAATATGTTAACACAAAAAGAGCATTGTGGGATAGGACCCCTCACAGGCCCACGTGTTATGTTAACAAACAAACTCCTCTAATATACACAGCTGCCCTAAGGAAACTTTTGGACATCCATGGGAATAAAACAAAAAGTGAAAAGTTGGCTTTTATTCAGTTCTGGCCCTGAAGAGATAAAATTTTTCCGTCAAGTAATAGAAAAGCAGATAATCTTTCTGTTGGTGCACAGGACTCAATTCTGTTAGGCAGAGCTTAGGTGTTTGAGCTCTGAAGTAGTGGGCCTCACGGGGGCAACCCAGCCGGCAGGAAAGGTGGTGGGAATCCCACACCTAAGTTCTGAGACGTGCTCTGCCTTCCCAGCTGAAGGGCTCCCTCTGCTCACCAAAGGAAGAGGACAACAGCCTCTTCTTATTCCCCACTGGCTCTTCCCGCTTTTTCAAAAGCCCCTAAAGGAAAGCCTTGTGTTGTCCTTTTTTTACCTGTCTCTTCCTACCGCCAACCATTACTCTGCATATATGAAATCAATCTCCTTGTATCACTTATGAAACTTTAGAAAGACAATTGAAATATGAATTTGAGTGCTAGCCCAAGCCTAGCCCCTTTCTGTAAGTACAGCCTACTGCCTTTGGCTTCTGAGCCTCACTATTGTCACCTGTTGCAAGTGTGATAATCCCCACTTGACTAATGCCTTACACACGTTAAAGAAAGGAAGCAAACGCGAATGTCCAGTGGCTCATCAGACATGGAAACTGACTCTCATTCAACACGTATTTAAGAATCTTCTCATTCCTCTGTGTCACTTGAACTGGCTTAGTACTCAGGTGAGCTGCATTTGTTCTTTTATAGCTTAAAATCCAGCACTGGAACAATTAGTTAGCCATAAATCATATTAGTGCTCTAACAATAGAGTTACAGTGAGTTTTCTGAGACAGTTGACCTGGTGCACTAGGGAGCTGGACAAGTTACTCAGAGGCACGTGAAGTGGCCCAGGAAACTGGAATGGCATTGTTCTAGCAAAGAAAACTTTTGAGTAAATGTAACACTAATTTCAAAACATGACATTAAAAGCTAGGCTGAAAAGCTTTAAAATAATGCATGCAAAAAGCAAAGGCTAAAATAGAAAATAAGGATTCCATAAAGAGTTTGGACTTTGTTTTTGAGGAATGAGAAAAACACAGAAGAGAGAGGGGCATTAGTCAAATTCAAGAGCAGTCAGTCCGGTTTCGGATTGACAAAGAGACTACAAAGCACTGCTAGAAAGGTCTCCAGGGGAGCAAAGTTGCATCATCCAGAAAGAACTGCAAGGGCCCCTGGCCTGGGTGGGAACAGCCATGGAAAGATGGAGACAGATGTGAGACAGGATGAGGGGAAGAATGCGATGATGGCTGATAATACGTTTGGTGTGCCTGGAGTAGTAGGAAGAGGCAGAAAGCAGCTGATGAAAATGAAGAGAGGACTCACACTCCAACAACTGTGTGAACAACAAAGATATTCTCTGGGAAAGCAGAGGAGAAGCAGACTGCAGCCGAATGAAAAGATTCATTTTGGTGTTTCTTAGAAATCTTAGAATGCTTCTTGGAAAGGGGGTGGGTTCTCCAGGGAGAGACAACCCCGATTACCAAGTGCTGGGGAATTGGGTACAGATGGGTAGAGTTTAAAGGAGAGTTCATCATTATTTCTTTTCACTTGTGCTCCTTCTTACCTCTGGCTAGGTAGGTGTTTGCTTAAAAAGGTCTTTCTGGGGCCGGAGAACTAGCTCAGTAGAATAAGCGCTTGCCTGGCAAGTGCTAGGGCCTGAGTTCCATCCCTGGTTCTACATTTAAAATAGGTTCTTCCTAAACTTCCCCATTCAGCTCACTCTTTTCAGGTTTCTGGGATTCTGAACATGGCAAAGAGCTGCTGTGAAGAGTGATCGGGAAGGTGTGTGCTTGCCAGCTCGGGTCCCTGAGCTCCTAAAATCTTCCTGAAGATGGCCCTCTGGATCTTAGTAAGCAAAAGCAGAAAACTACACTTGCGCACACAACCTGACTTGCTCATGGTGGACTTTACATGTCTGCTCCTTTGTCTCAACATTTTTCCATGTAAATAGGTCTGGAAAGGCTCACTACAGCTAACATGGGGACGGCTTGCTTCAAATGCTGGGGGAAGCAATGAAAAGCAGAGGCTTCTCTACTGTGGCACTGAAGAAAAGACGCTGGGATCTGTACTCTATAAAACTTGAGTGGGTCTGCAGACCTGCAAGGTTGCTGGCATATTCTACAGGAAACTTTTGCACATATGAAACAGAGCAGAAAGCTTGGGTGCCAATCAGTACATAATTATAATAATTGGATAATAGAAACTGGAGTTTCCATATTTGTTTTGTACCCTGGAAACTCTGCTTAGTACTCTGTAGCCATGGAAAATTTCTTTGCCAATTATATCAGGCCCCTGAGAAAATGTTTTACATAAGCAAGAGCATAACACATTTTCCCCTGATGTCTACATCCTTTTGGGTGTCACTGAGGTTTTGACTACGAAATGCAAAGTCGTGGAGCTCTGACTCCATGGGGCTGGTGCCAGCACTGCAGATTTAGCACCAGCAGCACTCAGATTCAGGACCAGGCTGAGTGTCCCTTCAGAGAACACAAGACGTTGTTGTAGAATCTCCTCATGAAGGACAGAAATTTAAAAGAATAAGTGAACAAATCTCCATAGATTATTTCATTTCTCCTCTCATTTACACGGGAATCTTCAATTTATATATACTACTTAAAAAGGTCTATTTCAGGTGAGACATGTTCCCTGGAGTTAACATTCATTGAAGATATCAGATGAGATTCTTGAAACATTTTCATTAGTGCTTATTAATTTTCCCAAACCTTAGGTTTCAACATAGTATCTGAATGTGCACACGTGGCATCCTGGTCATCTCACCACTGTTATCATCTCTTACTCCCCCGGTCCCCTATTCACATCCTCTGTGTACTAATCAGACAGACTTGGGCCAACCAACGCCAAGCCGAGGTCCTCTCCCTCGTCCATCTCCACAAGGACTTGCCTTCCTCTTTTCTTTAGGACATTATTGTATGGATTATCGGCAGAGCATACACCTTCAACTTGTGCCACATGCATAACATGGAAATGTTAAAGCATAATGATTTACCTTAGCCACAGTCATAGCTACCAGCTATTGAAGCTTCCCTGTATTGTAGGACTTTGCCAAGTTATTTAATAGCTATTAAACACAATGTTTAAAATATTAGAAGTGTCATAGGAGCACATGCTTATAGTTCTGATGCTCTGGAAAGCTGACGCAGGAGGATCACAAATTCAATCCCAATTTGGGGAACTCAGCAAGTACCTGTCTCAAAAAGAAAAGAAAAAAAAAAAAACTTGACAATGTACCCTAGAGCAAAAGCATGGGTTCAAACCATGAGAAGAAAGTAAAATGTTATGACCTTGATACTTGTTTTGTTTCATTTTCTTTTCACTCTGCTGATAAGGAAGGAATTCCAATGTTAAATTAATGGGACTAGTCAAGGTATCAGTCAGTGTTTACCAGGGAAACTGATTTAATATAAAGTGTACAAATATATAAGAATGCACAAGACTGGCCTATAGTGGCTTCCCAAAGAGTCAGATATGGAACAAAATAAAAGGCCTACTGTCCCCTGGGTCCTTGAAGATTGAGTTCAAGGACTGGAACTCGCTAGGGTGTCCTGTTGTTATTCTGTAACCAGAGGTTAAAGGGTTTGTGATGAAAACTGGGGAGATGAGGCCCAAGGTGGAAGCAAAGCCCTCAGCTCCCCTGCAGAAGCAGCAGCTGGCCCGCCTTCATTATTTTCCCTTCATTCCACCAGGTGACAAAGCTCCCAAGGATGGGTCTCCCACATATAGAGCCACCTGAAACTATCTAGGTAGGTATTTTCTACTCAAGTGGACACAGTCCATCACTCATCACAGGCATACATGTAACACCTCACCCCAGAGGACGAGGTGGACAGAGGTTTGTTATCGCTACTCACCATGCAGGGAAGAAAAACCAACATTACACAGACCCATGCCGGGCTTGTCTTCAGGAACAGTGACTACGAGGACAGTAGGTGGCATTATGACAATGCAGAGATGAAGGACTCCTGGCTCCTGTAGGAAGACGCTGTTGTCTTCTTTGAATAATTCTGTGAGCTTTCACAGAACAGAGCATGAGGCTGGAGTGGCACCTGGCCTACTTGGCATAAAGGACTGTTCGGATTGAGTGCTCATACATGGGAACAAAGGGGGAGGGCTGAGATTAGGACATGTGGACCCTTTCAGCCACATCAGAGGTCAGAGCAGTGCACGACCTGAAGTCATAACTTTTGGCCTTGTGCTTCCACATTATTTGCACCACCAGAGAAGAAAACAGGAATGCAGAAAGATTTAATAATATCCCAGAGTCATTTTGGGGGTGTACATGACACAGTCAAGATTCAAGACCAGGGTTCAGGGAGAAAGCCAAGTGGCTTAAATGCCTGCCTGGCAAGTGTGAGGTCCTGAGTTTAATCTCCACTACCAGAAAGGAAAAAAAGCCCAAAGATTTGAGATCAGAGTTTTTGAATGTTAAAGATGAAAAAAATATCTATTTCTGAACATAAACACTTTGTACTATATTTTCAACTTTGAGCCTTCTTTTTGAGTCACAATAAAATATGCTGTATAAAACTCTAATCAAATTGACTTTTAAAAGTATAAACATCTAAATACTGCCTAAAAATTGTTATAGACACAATAATACTCCTCCTGCCTCCAGGGATATCTTCATCCCTGCAACCCATGAATAAGTGTTAGTAGATCTACTAGACAGTATAAGAGTTCTACTAAAGCTTAGCTTTCTTGCCAAAGGTACTCAGATACGACTTAATCGTGATCATAAAATGGGAATAGCACCCTGGCTATTAAGATGGGCTCCACATCATCACATTAAAGATCCATAGATGTGAAAAAGGCTGGAGAGACAGAGGAGCCACTACTAAAGGATGCAGTTGCTGGCCACAAGCCAGGCGCCAAGGAAAGCAGGCAGCCTCTGGAGCTCAGAACATAAAGCAAATGCACTCTCCCCCCAAGAGCCTCCTGGACAGATTCTGCCTGCCACACCTTGTGCCTAGCTCTGTGGGATTCATTTCAAATTTCTTATCTCCAGGACTGGAATATCATACCTTCCAGATGCTTTTAGACTATTACATCTGGTAAAGCAGCAACACACACACACACACACACACACACACACACACACACACACACAGAGACAAAAAGCAATGCTGAACATTAGTATTTGCTTCAAAATTTGTTTTTGTTCTCCTTCTGAGTCTTTCATAGCCTTCCTCAGAAAGTTTTTGGCACTCATGGACCTTAACCTCTGTGCCTCAGGTTTCTTATAGCGACTTCCAATGTCTGTGTGAAGTCCACCTTCCAAAATTCTGTTTAGTCTCCAACATCCTATTTGATGTTTTTTTCTTCCTCATCTTACTTCGTTTTTTTCTCAAGAATTCTTATTCTTACTTCTATTTTATTTCTATTTTCTTTTCTTTAATAAGAACCTGGTGGCTGGGAGATGGCTCAGTAGAATAAGTACTTCCCTGGCAAGCACAAGGGCCTGAGTTCAATCCAGGATCCACCCAAAAAAAAAAAAAAAAGAACCTGAGCTCTTTCTGCCTTCAGTTATTGCTTTACTGATTTTTTTCCATGCTTTCTGCTTCTTCTAACACCTCAGTGTGTCTTCCCCATATCTGACTTGCTAGTACTTCTTATTCAGCTCCAATATCATTTATTCTGAGAAGACTTTCTTATTCCTCAAAAAAGTTCAGAATCTCATGTCATAAAATCAAGTAAGTTTTAAAGATGCTACAGCTTACTGAGTAGTTTTCAGCATCTATTCCATTAGATACAAATCTTCTTGATGGATGGTTCATGTCTTGTTTTAAAACTACAGATACCTAACTTTAGGCCAAAGTGCATCTCATTCTGTATACTCAGTAAATGGCTACCAACTTGAAGGAAGGCAGCACCATTCTTCATCCTAATACCAAAAGGAAAATTTTCCCCAATAATCATAAGCCAAAAGACTTAGGATGTAATCATTGGTATATTCTAGAGAATATTTATAATTTGATTCAAATGCAGTCAACGGTTATATGCATGCACATGTCCATGCATTATAACTTAGATCTAAAATATCCCCAGAGGTCTCGTGTATTCAGAGGTGGAGATCTGGGAAGCTGATTATATTACGGAGATGCTGTACCTATGGAATAATCCACTGACAATTTCATAGCTGCAAGTGCTGCCAGGAGGGGGGCTTGGGCAGGAGGGATGGGTCCCCGACGCACTCCCTGGAGTGGATTTTTGTTCCCACTCCCCTTCCCTCTCTGCCTCCTTGCTTCTGCAGTTGAGCGCTTTCCTGTGTGATGCCTTCTTAATACAACTGCTCTGCCTTACTGAGTGCCAGCCAGGGGCCCAGCCCTTTGGAGGCCTGCACCAGGTTATCCTCTCGTCCTTATGGAACCAGTGCCAGGCATTTTGTCCAGTGGTAGTAGTGAGCAGTATGGAGGATGGGTACAAGGAGTCAGGCCGTTCCTGTGCCAAACCTGGCAGTGCAGGTGAGGAGGCTGCACAGGTTGTAAGAAGCAGGTTAAAGAAAACTTAGAATGCTATAAGTGGAACTTGACAGTTGGTTTTGGTGGGGAATTGGAAGTAAACATAAGTCTGTGAGGTCTTAGATGGGAATGGGGACTCCATAGAATATTGGGCCATAAATGTTATGTTCTGCAAGGAATTATCCTACATTTTATCCATGTCCTAAGACCTCATGTGGGGCTGAATTTGGAAATGGCTCACTATGAGGCATGATGGTGCACTACTGTGTAGTACTGCAAGGGACGGAGGTGGAAGGGTCACAAGTTTGATCCCAATTTGAGCTCCATAGCAATTTAGAAGGACTCAGTCTCAAAGTTTAAAAACTTAAAGGCTGGGGATGTAGCACAGCGTGAAGGCCCTGGGTTCAGTCTCTAGCACTGAAAAAAGAAAAAGTTGGAAGACATAGGTATCTAGAGATGCAACACTGAAGGGAGTTTCCTTGTTCCCAGCTCCTCTTCTCCTTTTTCTACCCCCCTCTTGCTCCATCCTTCCCTCCCTCTCCCTCTGCCTCTCACTCTCTCTCCGTTTTCTTCTTCCTTTCTCCCCTCACTCTGCTTTCTGGTTGCCATGCACTGAGCACATTGCTCTGCTGTGTCTCTACCCTCCCAGTTCCATCTTAGAGCCATCCTGCATTGGACCGAAACTTCTAAAATTGCCAATCAAATAAACTTTCTTTTCTTTAAGTTACAGATGTCAGGTACTTTGCCCCAGCAACATAAAAGTGACTAATACATAGTATACGTGATTATATACAATGAATCTCACAGGGCTGTTCTTTATGATGCTTTACTACAATATACTGATATATCAACCAAGGAATATTAAGTAGTATAAGTTCTACATCTGGGTCAATAGAATGTGATAGAACTTAAACCGTATTGAGGCTGTAGCTGACACCAACACTGACTTCTCACTGGGGTCACCTTTATTGACGGTACTAATCCTTAGAGTGACACAGGCCCGCCACTCAGGAGACCTTACATTTATTTTAACATCCTACTGTTATTTTCATGAAATTCTGAAAAATTACTGCACACCAGGCCCCATGTTGTAATCCTATACTAGAATCTCCAAGTTACTCCTATTTAACAGTGGATTGACCCATTCTATAACAGCTTTAAAAATTCCACCTGCCACTAGATTTTGTCTATATGTTGTTTAGTGGACCCCAGGTGTTTGACACAAGCTGCAGAAGTTAGAAGGGTTTGCAAAAATAAATTTATCTTAGTTGAGGTGTTTCATAGTAGCAAGGATACAGAATGGAATTATAGATAGAAAATGAGAATGGCAATACTAGCAGCCTACAGGAACAAAGGCAAGTCAGAAAACAGGGAAAAAGTTATGCTTTCCTGGATCCAGACAAAGAAAAGGGACATTTCAAACAAAAAAATGTCCAAAGCTGCTAGAGACAGAAAAAGCGTTTATGATGGAGTCAGAAGAAGTTTCAGACTGAGGTGGTTATGTGTCTTCTCTCTCGGCCTGAGGGAACCATGTTAACTGCCAATATAAGAAGAAAGCCTGTGAAACTTTCAATAGATGCTTATACAGATTTATCAGTAGTTACACAGCCAGTGACCCCACTGGCCAACTGGAGAGTACTTGGTGTTTTCCCTATTTCTGGCAACTCATGTGGCCCAATAATAATAAAAATGCGTTTGTTTGAAACCATACAAAATGATCATCAAAGATAAAGAAAGGATTAAACCCCACATTTAAGAGATATCTAACTTGTCTTTCATAATCATCCTGGTGATATTATTATTTGACCCATACATACTTAATTGTTTCCTTGCCTTCGTCTTCTTCAGATTCAAAGCTGTAATGTAAACGTCTGTCATCTAGTGAGGGCCTTTAGATAGAATCTTTGAAGAATATATCTGACTGCCGGTTCTCAACTACAAACCCTTTTAGCGTGAAGAAGCCAGAGCAGTCATCACCCAAATCCCTCACCGCAGTTCTGGTTACTTCTTCAGAGGGGGGAATGTTGTAGGCAGCAGAGTTAGATAGAAATATTTTTATGCAGTCAGGCAGGGCCAGGCCCTCAAAAGAAATAATACAAGAAATAAGATATTCACAACTCTGGGAAGGACTGAGGTTCCTGCTGTGAACCAAACCTAAAGGCCAAACAAATGCTAAAAGAGTAGCACCAGGGATTGATATTCTAAATAGGTAGCAATCACCTGAAAAGACCCAAGTGAGTCACTAGCCCAACCTCTCAGGGGAAGAGACTCTGTCCTGTATTTATGCCCACTTACTAAGTGACTCCCTTCGCATTTGGTCCTGGGCCTAATCAACTTTACCCCAGCAATGGTGCTTGCCATCCCATTGGTTGACCATAGTTTTGTCCCACCCCGCATTCACCTGAGTGAGACTGCTTCTTCTGTACCTTAGCCCTGCATGGTTTTGCCCTATAAAAGTCCCCAAAAGAGACAGCATCCTGGGAAACCTGCTCAGGTCCCCCTTCTGTCCCTCTCCAACAGAAGCTTTTCTTTCCAATAAACCCTTATCCTAAAAAAAAAAAAAAAAAAATTCCACCATGTCAAGAACTGCATAGAGCAGTGACAGCACGGATAGGATGACATTCTCCAGAAGAATACAGACAAGTAAAGAAGTATTTACAAAACATTCACAAAAAATAATATAACCGAGCCTATAAGGGTGGACAGAGGGAAGGGACCCCAGGACTAAAGGAGAAGTTAGATTCTGTTAGAGAAATTTCAGAAAGGCTTCTCAGGGGAGCAGATGTCTGAGACAGGTCCTCAAGAATAAGAAGGAATTACCCAGGGAAAGATCACATGGCTATGGTAACAGAAATTACTTGGCTCACCCCCGACCTGAGGCGGCACCAAGGGCACCACGTGCTTTTCTCCGTGAGCAGTTATTATTTTGCTTGTTCATTTCCTTGTCTGACAAGGAGTCCAAGATGATTCTGAGACAACCTCATTAGGAAATGAGCACGCTACCCGCTTCCTGCAGTGGGAGGGCCCTGGGTGGGGTGACGAGCATCCGGAATGGAGGAGGTCTGCTGCCGTTGCCCAGCAAGGCTGCTGACTGAAGATACAACAAGCCCCGGCCCCTGTGTACAAGGGAATTACCACAAATTCCTAGCCAGACTTCCAGCTTGTTCCTGTCCTTTTCTGAAATACCTCACCAAGACTATTCCACTGGTCCTCTGCCAGCCCTCTGATAACTTTCTCATCTCTCCTTGCCTCGTTTTAATCTCAGGGTAGTTTTGAACTCATAAACTAAGGCTTGCTAGGCAAATGCTGTGCTGTTGAGCTCTACCCCGGCCCCAGGGTACTCCTTTTCTCTGCAGCCTTCTTCTCCAGTGTCCTTTGAAGGCAAACTGCTCACTTTTTCCTCAAAGATTATCTGCTTCTTTCTAAATTATTCTTTGAAGGGATATTTAGCCCACGTACATAATGGCAATACTTGTTTTCTATCTTCTTAATGCCATGGGTGAAGGTGGAACATGCAGAATCAAGTCTCTGCACAGGTCCGCAGGGCATGAAGTGGATGCACGAGATGGGAGGCTCAACCCACGGCGCTTAGGGACAGGTCCCAGAGTTCTGGACGCCTCGGTACCACATCAGTGCATGTCTGTGGCTGAGACGGAAATCTTGGCTACACCTTCTCAGAACTTTTTTGCTTCTCAGAAAGAAAAGCCTGCAGGGGCTCTGGTCACATCTTACAGCTCTAAGTGGCTGTGGTGCCACTGCTCTAAAGTTGATCTCAGGGGGACAAAGAGAGCCTGTTCAGAGAGATACACACATATGGACCCTGAGGGGTCAGGACAGCCTGAGCTGACGGAAGCATGTTCCATCTCTAAGCGATTTCTCTGTCTTCATGGAGTGAGGGAAATGCACTCCTGGGGCAGGCAGAGGGCAGAGAGGGTGGCTGCGTGAGACCCTGTATTGCTGTCTTGCATTTTCTTCTGTCCAGTTTCAGAATATCCGAGTTTTAACTGGTTCTGGTATCAATGTTGTGAAAGTAGCTTCAGTTGAGTAAGAATGTAAAAACTGGGGCTAGGGAGATAGCTTGGCCGTCAAAGCGCCTGCCTGATAAGTGCAAGGACCCAAGTTAAATCCCCAGTACTGCGTGTTCTGCTGGCTGCGCATCGTGCTGCTCCGAAACCTAGTTTCGTGGTGCATATCTGTAATCCCAGCCCTGGGGAGGCCAAGACAAGAGGACCACTATGAGTCTGAGCCACATGGTGAGACCTGTACCAAATACATAAATTAATTAATTATTTTTTTAAAAGAGAATGAAAAACAATAACAACTGAAACAATCATGAACTGAGGTACTACTGCACACATATGTGTGGTCACCCCAAACAAATGTGTGAGGACACAATTTATAACAATACTAACCCAGATAGCCAAGATGGACTAAATGTCAGTCATGAAGAGAATGTCTAAACTGTGGAGCATTTGTACAACAAAAGCTAGTACAAAATGACCATGAGATAATTATAATTGTACTCAATAACATGAAATACCTCAAATATAAGTGGAGTGAACTAAACTAGCTATGCAGAAGGAACGGTACATGTTTCCATTCATTTAAATTCAAACACAAGTCAAATTACTTAATAACGTTAAAAGTCAGCACAGAAACTATTGTGTAAGGGCTAACAGGGAAGATGAGGGGAATTTCAGGTGTCACTCAAAATCCTTCAGTTACTTCTCTCATTCAGAACTCTTCAAATTGTAAGACCCTCTTTGATTTGTCTGCTAAGCTCTTCCAATATTTCTGTCTTCACTTACTGTTTACTTCCCTTCCTTTCTGACTGCTCTGGGTCCCTTGAAATCTCTTTAAGACATTTCTCCCCCTGCTGCACCTCGAACCTTCTTCCCAATGGATTTTCAGGCCTTTTGGCTTCACCTGCCTCAGACTTTGTTCAAATGTGAGTGCACCAGAGATTTCCTTCCCTTTAGCATCTGTCACGTTAAGGATATTTAATATCCTTTCTCCTCCACAAGATGCTTCACAAGCAGGAGCTTTGTTGTTTCCAGGCAATCCATAATGAAGCCTTGCATGTGAAACTACCCTTTAAATATCTGTTCAATGAATAAGACCAAAGCTTTCAGTAATGATAAAGAAGGAAGAAACTGAGCTAGAGCCAATACAGAGCACTGTGGTAGCAGGGACGGTCACCCGTCACAGAAAGGATGACTGCTAGAGTCACAAAAGTGAAAGACACGCATAGCCTATGTTCAATATCTTAATAGCAAGGGCTACAGAGAAGATTAACATGGGTTTATGTCCATATGAGGCGAGTGTCGTCAGATGCCCCATGAACCCAATCTGAACAAGATGGGAAGAAGAATAAATGCGAGTCTGTGGGTGGCAGTAGTTCACACCTCTGACAGCAAGAGTCTTGATTCAGGGTAGTTTCAGACAAAAGAAGACATATTCAAGCTTGCTGAGTGCTTTTTATGTCAACAGGGTACATTACTTCTGATAGATGCGTAATG
This sequence comes from Ctenomys sociabilis, assembly GCA_004027165.1. Taxonomy (NCBI): domain Eukaryota; kingdom Metazoa; phylum Chordata; class Mammalia; order Rodentia; family Ctenomyidae; genus Ctenomys; species Ctenomys sociabilis. Next base: position 12,277 of record PVKA01007379.1, read on the forward strand.
GAAAACTTCATAGACAACTAAAATAATTTATGTAAACAGAGAGCAATGAAATTATCTACACAATCAGACTTTCAAGGAGCATGTAGTACATCCAACAAATTGCTTGATTGATTTTTGAAGTCATTAGGGCAAACTGCTCTTTGCTTATAACTACTGTTCAGATTATTGCTTTGGAAGATGTCTTCCTCTACTGCAAGTGGCAGCTTTTAGTAAGGCACCACCATGCTGGTCACAAATAGACACGACATGACAGATGGCCTAAGGAATGCTTAGTGCATATTTCTTATTCTGCTTTAGGCTCATCTTAGGTCGTGTGTCTCCTAGATGTTCAAATTCACCTAAGAAAGAACTTTAAGTCCCACATTAGTAGTGTCCTTTGTTATTTTCCCTTATTTGCTCTCTTTGTAAGTTTGATATTCTTCATTTTCTCTTTATGAGTGACCATTTAAAATATTAAATTGAAATGTGTTTTGTCTTGACTTTTAAGCTCCTGAAAAGATGGCGAATCCAGTGTGATTTAATTCACTGCATAGTATGAGCTCATGCTGTGATAACAAGTCTCTGCTCCATTCAGCTCTTCACATTCTATGACGGCCTCTGTCCTCTCACTGCATTTTTAGTGGTAGTAGTTCGTGCGTATCATCATTTGGGAGAACCTGGGATGGTGCACACAGGTGTGTAGTGATTGGAGCACAGCACCATTATTAGCTGGATGTGAATACACTCATGACCAGATGAAAAGGGCACTTCAGAGACAACCTTCAAGCTTCCCCTCAGGAAACTAGAAGGCTGAGTCAGAAAATGGCATGTTCATCTATAATCTGACTACTAAGACACATTTTAAAAATATCCCCAATGCAAAGATATTTAATATAACTTTATGTTTACAACTGAAAAAAAATTATGAAATAAAATACTTGGACTTGCTTGCTAACATTAAATTGAAATGGGGACAACCAACGAGGGGCCCTTCTTCTGTCCCTCTCTTGGACAGAAGCTTTCTTTCCCCCAATAAATATACTTTGCTCTTTTATAAAAATTGAGATAAATCAGGATATCATGAATTAACTTTTATGTGTGACAGAGTCTCCTCTAGTCACCAGACAGCGGAGTGGATTCCCAGAGTGCCGGGACTGCAGCCTGCAGCTCTTGCTTAAAATCTGAACAACGCAGGGTGGCCACTCTCACCCTCAGTACTGAGTTACAGAGAGGTGAAGCAGAGCCCAAAGCTGCGTGACCTGAAGCTGGCATGAAAACTCCTGAGGTCAACAGGAAGCTCCTGAAGTAATTAAAGAAAGTAACTTGGTAGAGAGGATGCCAAGACAGGAAAAGAGGTCACAATTTTCCTTTCAATACTCTCATGCTTTCATGTTACAATACCCAGAATCAATGCCAGTAGAAAGGTCCTTATTTACTTTGCCAAAACCATCTCCAGCTGAGTCCAAATGAGTCTCTGGTGCTGTTGTTTTGTTTGCAGATTTTACAGTGATGAGCAGGAGGAGACCAGGAGCCTGTTTTGGACGTGCTTGACCCAGTTTACTGGTGTAACTATCTAGTCAGAGCAAACAGCACTCTGTACTGATCTGCCTATTCTTACTTACTTCTTATTCATGAAATAATTACTAAGAATAAATAATTCTTTTGTTCAGCTTTAAGTGGACAATTTTGACTAAGAAAATATAAACTTCTCATAGTGAAATGAATGTATTTCTCTTTGGGAAATAGTGGAATCAATGAAACAGTATCAGTTAGAGGAGTCATTTTCTTCAAGATTCATATGGAAAGAGAGAAGAAAAAACAGTAATTATCCAGGTGAGGAAGGAGAATGGCATTCATTATCACAAGACTGTTCATTTCTTTACAGTTAAAACTTCAAGTATGTACATTGCTTCAAAGTCCCTTGGGATACCTCTTGGAATACCTTCATGGAAGGCCAAACTAATCATCGTCATCATCATCATCATTGTCATGACCTTTTAATGATAATGGTATTCATCTCCCTGGGAAGACAACAGGAGCTAAGGGAATCTTCTTTCATTAAATAAGATCCAGTGGCAAACCAGTGTACACAAGTTAAAGAAATAAAGAGGAAAGAAACAGAAAAATAAAACTACTGAACATGCTTTGTTAAAGAACAAATGTCCTCAGGTAAGTGTGATGGACATTTAAGAACATAAGTCCAATAAATATATTAGTAGGAACTGGTAAAACTCAAACATTTGACATTTACACTGCATAGATTCTTCCCACAAACAGAAACCTGGTAAAGATGAGAATAAGGAAAAAGAGACGCTAGTAATAAACAACCAAGTGTCTCATTGAAAAGAAGTTTTATTCCTTTAATTTAGCCAACATCTCTGCTTGTAGCTAGGAATCATTACATATTTGTTGTAAGAAATGAAAAAGAATGGAGAAAATTGTCTTTTAGACACAGGATAGAAATTAGTACAAGAAAAAAGGACATGAAATTTACAGGAAGAACTGATGTACTAATACATAAATCTCTGAATTAGAGTTTGAGTGTTCAGAAGAAAAATTAGTTTGGCAAATGGTTGGAAAATAAAATATTCACTCTATAATAAAGATGGACAAAATTAAGCTTTACTTTTGTAGGTCAAGAGAGGAATTTATATTTCACCCGTGAATATTTAATTATACAAAGAAAACTATACAATGTGAAGTGTAATAATCAGTCTTAGAAAGCTTTAGCTATATATCTCAATGAAGTAGAGTTGCATAAGACATCCAGTTAGAAATCTCTGCAGGCACTTCTAAGTTTGGGAAGCCTCTGAAGAGCTTTAAGTAGGGACTTACATTAGATTTCTTTTCAGGAAATTCACTCTGGTTCCAATAGGACTATGTTATGGGACTCCCGCTTACCCTGGGGCAAGAGCATGAGGCTAGGGTGGAGCTGCAGTAGAGTTGGAGTGGGGTAGGGCTACCCTAGTACTATAGAGTAATTGTGCAGGGAGGCACAGTGAGCACTTGGGCTGAGAAGCTAGAAGGCCACGAATGAGGATAGGCCAGGACCCATGTGGAAGCAAGACCACCCAACCTCCAAAAGGCAACAGGAGAAGTAACTGCTCAGACCCACAGTGGGGCTAAGCCTGGAGTACATGCCAGTGCGATTTCCTTGGCTCCAGCTAGCATGATGTGCCTACCAACTCTCCAATGGACTCATTAAATTTACTGTAATTTTCAGAACATTCAACAGTATAAGGGAGAAATTATTAATCCAATCAACATAATTAAGGTATCAAGATTTATGACATGAGGGCTTTAAAAGAAATGTCTCCACAGGGAGAAGACGAGTTTTAGTGTTTTAGTCCTCGACCTGGCAAATATACAGAACCATACACAGAAACCCCTCTTGGGCTCATGTAGGCCTTCCCAGATCACATAATATGATCTTTCAGTATTACTTTTTATATAGGTGATGTACCTTATCAACTATTAAACACACTTCTATATCATGTCCACCATTTCATACATCTTCCCTTGCACAATCACAAGTCAAGGGAGAGTTCTCAGGGTAGGAATCAATTTACTTGGAGAATAACAGCTCCTCCATTGTTTTCATCTTGTCTCTCTCTGCTTATTCTTCCTATTAATTCAACTGGAAAAAGTTTTCTCTACCCTCATTCTCCTCAGTCCACTCTGTTCACACCACAGTTGGCAGGCAGGATTAAGAACTCAGGCTTTCTCCATAGTATCCCAGAACTTATGTGCTAAGAGCTCAAGTAACAAGCACAACCATAATACTTAACCCCTCTGGGAAAATATTGAAATTCTGGAAGCTTTATTATCCTAAATTAATTTAATCATTTATCTAATAAATGCTTACTGTTTTACTAGAAAACAATGGTGACCAGACTGGGATTTCAAATACTGCACTTTAAGTTCAAAAATTCAAAATTGTTCCTTTTAAATAGCCTAAAGCTCACTAATAGCAGCAGCCACTGTCTCTCCGGACCTAACCATCCGACATCTTACTCACTTCAACCTTCTCTGCCGCAGAGCACAAGGTACCACCTTTACTGCAGACCACAAGGTGAGTCTTTGATTGGATTTACTGTATCAGTCAGTGCTTACTAGAAAAGCAGATTTGATGCAAGATACACAAATAGATGAGGATTTACAGGATTGCCTGCGAGTCTGCCCACAGCGTCTGGTGTGAAAGACACAATGGGCCTATCTGCACATGGAAATCTAAAGCATCCCTTCAAAGGACTGAAGCTCCAGGTCACTTCCCCTCAGCATCCATGTGGGGAGGCTGAAAACTGCAGCTCCAAAGTCGGCTCTGGAAACCAGGAGGCACTGAAAGGCAAGCCTGGAGCTCCACCAAGATAGAAAAGTGTTCCTTCCTGGTTTCCTTTTCATTTCATTCAGCCCACATTTTATCCTGGGCAGGCAGGGCTGCAGAAAATGCAGACCTTCAGGACTGTTTTCAGTAAAGCCGTTTAGCTACACCCAGAGCCACACTGAGCCAGTTTATTGAATTGTTTCTCTATAAGGTGACTCAATCAGGTAACTGTCACATGTACTATCTGCAGGTACAAAATAAAACTTTGGATTTGAGCATCATTTGCCAACACATCATTTTACATTTTTGAAGGAGAATAAAAATATTTTTAAAATATTAGAAGAGATACAGAATTTCTCTATACAAAACAATAGAGATTCAACAATGGTTGTCCTATTAAAGTTGTTTTTTTGTTCCTTGACACTATCTCATCTTCTCAACTAAACTATAAGCTCCTAGAGCAGCAACAGCAGCCACTATCAAAATGTCATCATATATTTATTTAATAAATTATTCGATATGCTAATTAACCAAAAATAACAGGTGAAGAATAAATGAACAGCTAACATGACAACTAAGATTTAACTTTGAGGTCAGTCTCACTTGGGGAACTTAAAATTTTCAACTAGTCAGAGCTGCATTAGAAAATCTCTTTCTTGTAGATAGCCTAGGATGAGTATGCAAAGTCACTTTGAAGTAAATGCCATTAGACAGGGCATGATGGTGCACACCTGCAATCCCAACGCTCAGGAGGCTAAAAGTAAGAAGAATCACCACGAGTCCGATCCATGTAGTGAAACCCTGTAGACCCTGCATTAGATACATTAAAAAAAGAAAGCAAACACCACCAAATATGAAGAAAACAAGCCAATGAAAATATGCATACACTCTATCCCAGATAAAGAGCAGTCTCCACCCCACCCGAACTCTGGAAACAGACAGGATTTCAAAGCTCCCCCAGACAGCAGATGAAGGCATGCAATGCCAAGGGCAGGTCCATAACCCTAGCACCCTGAGAGGCCAACTTCAAGCCCAGACCTGGCAACTTAGGAACTTAACAAGAATTTCACAGAACAGGGAGGGCTGCAAAACCAGCTGAGTGTGAAGGTACTGGGTTCAGTCCGCAGCAGGCAAAATTGAATTAATTAATTAATTAATTAATTAAAAATGAAGGCAATTGATTAAAATGTCACATACACAGGGATAAAACTTCTGAATGATAAACAGGATAGCAAATATTTTGTCCTTTAGTACAGGATAGAATACAGACATTGTCTAATCTAAGGGGAAAAGAACATTACAGTTATTTGCTGATTGTCCTACAATCACACTAAAATCTGCAATAACTAAAGCAACCCATGAACTAAAAAGTCCTCACATATTTTGAAAAGAGAAGAAATAAAAAAGACACCATGGTCTGACATAGTCCCAGACACCCGGAAATGGAAGAGAAGACTCCCACTAATGTCATCTTCATTGACAGTTTCCCTTGTGAAACATTCTAGCAAGTCGGAAAAGCAAACAGTAAAGTCAGCCAACTGGTCACTGCAAGTTGCCTGCATTCTGGCTCCTCTTGAAAGTCCCCTCCACTCCTAGGAGTGGGCTTTGCACACAGGCTGCACACAGCGGTAGAAACAGTACTGTGCTGAGTCAGAGAGCTTGTCTGTAATTCTAACTCTCCAATCCACTGGCCAGTTGATTTGAGCTAAGTCACTCGCTTCTTCAAATCTCTGTTTATTCATCTGGAATAAAAATACTACGAATTATCAGTTTCTCCTGATTATATAAATATGTGTAGAATATAAGCAGAATAATCTACAACCTTGACAGTATGTTGGGATAAATTTTCTACAACTCAAACTTCTTTCCTACACATTTAGATAAATTTTGATATTAGGGAAATAAAGAAGTGTCATGTCCATAATTAGCAATAAACTTTTTAATTATGAGAAACATAAGTCGCTTACTAATAAGTAACATAACGTAACTAACTGCATCCCATGTTCCTCCATGGATCTCAGGAGCTCCTCTTCTAGCAAGATCCTGAACAAAAGGAAAGATGGAGATGTCCCAACCCTGAAGAAAAGAAAAGTGTAGCATTACAATTACAATCAGTTTGAGGAAAAGTGTCAATAGTCTAGGAAGATGTTAAACTGTGTCTAAAGCTGCTTCTCCCTCCTGGTCACTCGGGCTCTGTTGTGCTGAGGGCCTACCTTTAACTCCTCTTGCCTACCAGGGGCCCTGTCCAGTGTTACTCTAGAAAAGAAATTGCTTGTCTCAAAGCAAACTGGGAACTTGTGGAAAAGCAGCAGTTATTTAGTTTTTATGGAAGCCAGGAACCCTTGCTACCACATGATTCCTCTGGAATACAGAAGGACAAGTAAGGCAGTTTTCTATTCCTCAGAAAGAAAAATGAAGTAAAGCATAAATTCAAGAAAAGTATATATTCTAAAGGGGCCAGGGAGACAGCTCAGTAGAAAAAGTGCTTCCCTGGCAAGCAGAAGGGCCTGAGTTCAACCCCTGGTTCCACCAAAAAAAAAAAAAAAAAAAGTACATATTCTCAATCTAGTTGTCTTTGATCTCCATCTGGGAATTAATTATAATTGTCAGAAAATGTACCCCAGTGCAATACACTTGGTTAACACCCACAAACACTTGTTTTTAAGTGTGATATTATATAACAATTTATGCTCAAATGGGCCAGGGGCCTGGGCCAGAGGCCTGGGCCTGCACATTTCCCTAGCTGTGGTAGTAGTCGGAAAAGGCCAAGCATAGCACAGGGGCGTGGCATGCTGTCCTGTGCATCTGTCTGTGTATGAACATTGAAGGACCTTCTTGAGAAAATATCTAGAACAGGTATGACCTAAAGAGCTAAAGTATGCTGTGTTGTTTTAAACTCTTTCTTAGCTCCCAGACAAATGCAACTTCCTGCTTCTGTCTATATGGAGTTGCTAAGGTGAATATCATTATTTATTCCTTCTTTGCTTTAAAGCAAAACTTGCACCACATATACAACAAGATATACTTTGTTGTTGTTATCTTTTTGTTTGTTTGATTTTGGTATTTTTGATAAAAGGTTATGCTATGTAGTTTGGTTTAACCTTAAACTTACTAGTAGCCCAGGCTTGTCTCAAATTGCAGTAATCCTCCTGTCTCAGACTCCTAAGTACTGGGATTACAAGTGTGCACCACTATTTTCATAAAGATACATGTTTAAATTTCTTTTTCTAGAGTTTTATTAAGTTTGTATCATCCTGTATAATTTTTGTGGTTTATTTTTCAGTCAACATGTTTGTAAGGTTCACCCCTTTTATCCCATACATCTCTTATTCTCATTGATGAATAACATCCCATGATAGATTAGGCTGCATTGTATTTAATCATGATCTTCTTATTGGAAATTTGACCTAAATCCACCTCGTTCTCTTGTAATAATGATATAACTACAAACATTTGTGCTTATGTTTATTAAAAGATGAAGCAAGAGTTTCTTTTTTAAAACTTCAAAGAAAAAAAAGACAAAAACAAAGCAACTTAAAACAAAAAAAGGTAAAGAATTTCAAAACAATCATATAAAATTAACAGTGGTTGCTATATTACATATTATTATTATCTTGGTTACGTTTCACTCATTACTGAGACAAAATACCCGACACCCGAAAATCAGAAAGGGGAGAGTTTTATTTAGCTCACAGGTAGTGCAGGTTTCAATCCATCCTCTTCTGGCTCTGGGGCAGAATGGCACGTGGCAGAGGGCAGCAGTTCACGGCTGCAGAAAACAGCAAAGAGCAAAGGGAGGAGAGGCAGCTGTGGTTTCTGTCCCTTGCATGCTGACTGCAAAGACTAGAGCGCCTTCGAGGAAGCGATACCGACCAGCCTCCTGTCCCTGCATAAATCCTTTCAGTGCTGAGTCACTTTAAGGAGGCCCTCCATACCCTGGGGAGGGGGTGTAGAGTGCCACAATGTCCCCTTGCACAGCACGATGATTTTTACAAGTAGGATCCTCAGCTCTCTACTGAGTCACTTCTTTAAGTTTCTAAACTTCTCAACCACCACAGGTATCGGTCAGATTTGTTGCTCAGATTACCAGATATAGAGATGCAAGATTGATCAAACAATTGAACATTAACGTTTCCTTCCAATAAACCTTAATTTTTTTTTCCTTGTAAGATTTTAAGGACATATCCTCAGTAGAATTACTGGGTCAGAGGTTACATGCACTGCCAAATTTCAGGAAAATACTAAGTTGTTTTCACACTTGTAGCTCCCCCTGACACTCCCAGTAGCAATCACTGTTCTGAGTCCTTACCACAACTAATATTGCCAAACTCCATAGTATTCAAAATTAAATGGTTGTAAATAGTTTCCAGATGAGCTCACACTTTTTATGAGATTTCATTGTTTTCAAGTACTTCTTTACCTTGGCACCAGGGAGATAGCTCAGTAGAATAAGTGCTTGCCTGGCAACCACAAAGTCCTGAGTTCAATCTCTGATTCCACAAATAAAAAGAAAATAAAAGTATTTATTTGCCATCTTTATTATTCCTCACAATGTCTATGCTCATTCTGTTTCAGTTTTCTGTTTGTTTATGTCTTATTGCCTTGAGTGGAAGACACACTTTACAATCTAATCTCTTGTCAATCACATGTATGGAGAATGTCTTCTTGCAGATTTTGGCTTTGTCTTTTCACTTTATGGTTTCTTTTGATACAGGACCTTTGAATGTAGTCAGTGTTGCAGTTTTATAGTCATTGCTATTAAGGACACTTAAAATAGCATCTTGTTTCTCTTTTCTATTTTTTCCTTTAACATTTAAGTCATTTAGTAATGTAAGATTAATTTTTAACAAGAAGGAAGGAAGAGAAAGCTTTCTTTGGTGCAGGATCTCACTATGCAGCTGGGACTCAGTGATCCTCCTCCCTCAGCCAGCCCAGTGTTGGAATTACAGTCATGCATCCCCATGCCTGCTTTCAGTGGCTGGCACAGCCTTTCCATGGTTCCAGGGCCAGCACAGCATGCAGTTCTAGGTATCAAGCCCAGGTCCTTGCCCTTGCTAAGCAGGCATTTAGACTGCCAAGCTATCACCCCAGTGGAAAATGTGCCTTTTGCTCACGTATTAACCCACTTTTCCCAGTACCATCTAGATTGCCTTTCTACCTTTTTATTATTGCATCTAGATATATGAAAATGTAATTAAATCTTAAAATCAGGCTTTCAACTTCACCACCTAAATTTTCTTATATGCAATATCTAATAAATCATTTGTAGATGCTTTAACTTCCTATGTAGATGATTGTATCTATACAATTAATTATGTGCATTTTACTCTGTGATAGGTGCACAGCCCCTCATAAGCATCAAAATTTAAGTGTTTAATATTTGTTAATTTATTACCATTACATTATGAAAAGGATGTTATAAAAAAAATTAAATTGTAGAACTTGACAAGGGAAGACTGACATTGACTAGGCAGACAGGACCGAAGTGATCACAAGCATTTATGCAGCATAGAGGCTGAGGAAATTTTGTTTTAAATAGTAGATGTGATGAAGAAAGTGTGAGATTGTAGGTTTTACAGGGAGCTCATTATAAACCAAAGAATGCAGAGGAGCACTCAAAGCCAAGGAAAAACAGGGGCTCCAAAATAATCAGAACCGCTAACATCTTAGTCATAGCTCAGTGAGATTAATTTTGCATTTTTTTCTATCCAGAACTGTTAGATAATAAATTTTTGTAATCTTTATTTCTTATAGTACTTATGAGAAAATAACACACATTCTTTTAAATTTCCTTTCCTTGCTTATTGTTTTGGGGAGAGCTAGCACAATTTGTGAGTAAGGCTCTTGGTCACTTCCTTGTCTCTGGGCACAGTGCAGGACCCCTCACTTATGAGGAGAGAGGCTTATTTTGGCACATGGTTTCTGAGGACTCAATCTCTGCATGGCTGACTGGACCCACCTGAGTTGGCTGCAGAGCACTTGGTGGAAGAGCCTGCAGAGGACAATTGTGCATATCGTGGTGCCAGGAGGAAGAGAGAGAAGGCCAAGGCAGGAAGGGAAGTGGGCCTTTCCAGCACACCCATGCCTCACCTCCACATCCAGGTCCAGCTCCTAAAAGCACTTTCAGCCACAGATTTGCTGGTGAATTAACTTACTGACAAGTATAGTGCCCGCATGATCCTACCACCTTACAAACACATGAGCCCTTTTGGGGACACCCAGACTTGCAAATTCTTCCCTGGCCCCCAAAAGAGTCATGTTTATCTTTTAGGTAAAATGCATTTGATCCATCTCTAACAGTTTTCAAAGTTTTTACAGTTCTAGCATTTCTTTTGTCTGAGTCCAAAAGAAAACTAAAAACTTCCAAAATAAAATGACTCAGAGGAAAAATTCCCATTCCAAGTCAGAGAAGTAAGACTGCAAAGGAATAGAATCAAAAGAAGATCAAAACCTAGAAGGCAAGTACTAAATCGTATAGCTTTGCATCTAGCAAACTGTGGTGATATGTGAGCCCCAAGCAGCATGGGCAGTTCAACCCTTCAGCGTGTAGGCTGCAGCTCTCATGGTCTCTCTCTTGAGCTGACTCCACCCCTTGACCGTTTTTCTCAGTTGTTTCATATTCCTGGAAACCTCAGATCCCTGGGATTTCCACTACACTTTCAGAGTCATGCTTAGAGTGTCACACTCTGCCTTCTCACAGCCACACTGATTTTCCATCCAGGTCCCCTTTTGAAATCTGGATGGAAGCTTCCTTGACTCTACAGCTTTTGCATTCTGCAGGTCTGTAAAGTCAGCACCACACGGATGATGCCAAGGTCTTCAGCCAGCTCAGGTGGTATCCAAGACCCTAGGATCATGGCTATAGCAGTCTCTGAATGTCTGGATGGTTAAGCACTGGGAAACAAATTCGAGGGACACAACCCCTAGGTAGCCTTTTCTCAGGAAGGTTCTTTGACCTTCTTTTCAAAAAAGCCTTTCAAGGGAGTTTACTTTTGTCTTTTATGCCTTTGAAGCTAAAAAGGGTGAAACCCTGCTGATTTCTGAGATTCCCCCAAGGTATCTGTTATAGTTTGTACCTAGCACCCCCCAAAAAAAGGCATAATGTAGCCACTGGATGGGCTTCTAGACTTTGTGCATAATTCATGATCCAGTGCTGGGATTATGGGTGTGAGTGCTATACCTAGCCTGGGGCAGGTACCTGCATTCAACATGAGAGAGACAGATTCGCTCTCTGCTGCCATTGTTGCTGCTGCTCCTCCCATTTACTCTTTCTCTTTGCTCTTTGCCATGTGCCACTCGGCCTTGGGGCCAACTGAGTGTGGACTGAAACCACCACTGTGAGCTAAATAAACTTTCCCTTCCTTAATTTGGGGTGCTTGGTATTTTGTCCCCGCAATAAGCGAAGGGTAACTGAGACACTGTCTTCCATATAATCTTAATACAAAGTACTTAGGTTCTCTTTGACACTAGTCCTTTTAGCAGCTGTCCTAGTTACACTTTTATTGGTGGGATAAAATATATGACACTCAAATTGAAAGGCGGAAAGGATTATTTAGCTCACAGTTTGTGGAGGTTTCAGTTCGGAGATGACTGGCTCCAAGACAGGGTGGCGTGGCAGAGGGGCACTGCAGAGGAGAAGCCCTGAAAGGCCATGTAGTGCAGCCAGAGGGCCAGGGAGGCGCACAAGCCATAAAGGACAGCAGTACTTCTTCTTGCCCCTTTCATGTTCTATCTAGGCCAGCCAGCCTAGTATGAGTGGTACACTAAACAGTGGACTGAGTTAATAGTCACATAGGCCTAATCACAGCATCACATGTTCTGGATCCAACCACCTCTAAAACTCCCCTACCTGTGACCATATCAGGCTTTAGGGGTCACCCAGACACAAGCCAGAATAACAACCAGGGTCTCCTCTGCTACTTTGTGGGTTCTTCCTTTCTGGAAAAACTAAATAATTTTCCAATGGCCTTTTTATTTTGCTTCTCGATATAAATCCCCCTGAAAGCGACATGCGGCTCCCAGCTGCAGCCTGAATGCAGGCTGATCTTACCCTCAGGGCCAGTCTCATCAGTGCACAGCCCTTCATCTTTATCTCGTGCACTCTCAGGCAGGAGCAGAACTTGGACAACTACTCTACCAGTGTGCAACACACACAGTCTCGAGTCCAACTGCCAGGAATGTCCTTGCTCCCCAGGGCAACCTGCTGAGCCATAGTTCTCTGTGGTCTGCATCTGTAACAGCAGTTGGGCCTTCTGAGTTCCAGCTCCCTTCTTGGAGCAAGTCTGAACTATAACGTTCTCAGGCTCCTTTAGCTCCTGGAGCTTCCCTAACTCCTCCTGGGAGCCAGGCCCAAGGCCTTTGAGCCACACACAGTCACAGGTCACTATAGCTATGATTCAATTTCCTGGCATCAGATCTGTCTCAGTCACTCAATGCTGGAACCCAGCCTGATACCTACAACTTAAAAGAAGAGAGCTTGCTCTGGTTCGCAGTCTCTGAAGACTCAGTGCACACATGGCTGACAAATTCTAAAGCACAAAGGGTAGAGTGAAAAAACTAGATCATAGCATGGCAGCCAGTAAGCATAGAGAGAAGGGAGGAGCCGTGGAAGGCCACAGCCCCTTCCAGGTCATGCCCCAAGGACCACCCACTTCTGACCTGGCTTAGCTCCTGACAGCACAAGCAGCTGTGGGCTCACCTGTGCATTCAGTGCCCCCAAGGTCTTCAACCTTTCAAGGCCAGGGGCCTTTGGGGTCACCTCCCATCTAAGAACCACCAGTAAATATCTTTCTTCATTCTCACTATGTACATTTCTAACCAATTCTTAAATATGAGTAAAAGGAAGGCCTAATCAAAATAGTAAAGATAACAAAAGAAAACTGAACATTTTCAGGCAGACAAAAAAAAACTACCAGCTGCCTAAAAATAAGAAGAAAGCAATGAGGTTTCTGATTTCTGAAAACATTATCATTTTGGAGAATTCAATGCAGGTAGCACATAGACCCTGATCCTGATGGTAGGAGATAAAAGCTCATCAGTGAGGGTGAACATGTTAGAGACGTGTGCCCAAAGGGTGACCCAAAACCTACTTACTTACTGTAAAGTGCTGCTGCTGCAGTTGAACCTGAATGCTGAGGTTTCAGTCTAGAAATGACAACTCATGCATCAACACTTTTTGTCTTAAAAGAAAACCAGATAACGTGTGGACCACAAATTCACCACCACCAGTCTAAGTGAATACAAATCTAGTCAAGAGAATACTGCTGCTGTGTACGTTATGGTACACTAGAAGCTAAAATAAAATGGTACAAGAAGCATAATACAAAGTTTCTGCCCTCCAAAGTTTTATATTTCACAAGTAAGCTTAATATTCAGATAAAGCAATACAATTCAATCCAATGGCCATTTATTCTAGTCAAGTCAGTAGATATTTCTTAAGACTCTCTTGAACGCTGACTACAGATGCCCAAATCACAGTCTGTGCTCCACTAGGAGAAAGAAGAAGAAAACATGAGATCTTTTAAAAGGATGTCAAGACTAAGGGAGAAACAGTAATTAAGGTCTTAATGTGACAGTCAATAGTCTCAGACATTGGACACCCAATAGGAAGATGTGACTAACATTTCATATCAGACAGACAGACAATGCATGCCAAGAAAGGTAATGCATAAGTTGCACCTTAAAGGATAGATTTGTAATGCTTTTGTAAATAGAACAGATTCTTTTAAAAATATACATTTTCACTTCTAAGTAAAACTGCTGATTTATTTTTTTGTGTCACAGACATGGAAACCTGAGAGCCCAACACATTTAGGGACACAATTATACTTTATATGTTGTAAATCAGTCTTCCAATGCTAGAAGAAAGCCGTTTCACCTAGGACAACCCCCCAAAGACTTACAAGAGTATAACAATTTTTCCAGGCCTGAAGTGCTGAAAAGACACCAGCCACAAAAGATTTATTTAAAAAAGTAAAAGCAGGTAGATAGAGGAGATGATATGATATTGGAACACTTAGGGAACAGCAGGAAAGCTAGCGTGGTGGTGGGCTGCTGTCTTATGCTAGATGTCCCTCCAAAGCTGGAGGTCCAAAGGGGCTGATTTGGGGTGTGTGCTAGTGAGATTAAGAACCTGATGCCAGGGTAGAGGGTGCCCCACAGGGGTTGTTAGCATCACTATCCAAAGCCTGGATGGACCATAAAGAAATAGGGCCATAATAGGAATAGCAGTGCTGCCTCACTGCCTCCTGCTTGCCCTGCCTGCCATGCACTATTCTTCCCCGTGGTGCCCTCTGCCTGGTCACCCTGTGTTGGAGCCAGCAGACTGGGAAGCGAAAGCTCTGCAGGCTACAGTGCAAAATAAATCTTTCCTCCCTTAACTTTCCTCCTAGTAGGTATTTTGTCTCAGCAACAAGAAAAGTAACTAAGACACTTTTGCATAATGAAAACAAATGAGAATAGGCAGTGACAAAGCCCCAAGAGAGCTGTGCGCAGATCATATAGCGTATGAGAGAATAAAAGGCTTCGGTTTTCTTCAGCTTACTGTGGGAAGCTATTGGAGTAGGACCGAGGCAATGTGATCTGACTTAACCTCTGGAAAACTCTTGTGCTTCTGTAAAAAACAGAAGTGACCGTAATTAGAAAAGAAGAAAAGTCAGTTAAGAGGAAAATAAAGTTGTAAAAAGCACAGGTGAAGGTGAGTCAGAGTCGTAAGAGACAGTGAAATGTCATCTCATTCGCAATGTATTTTAGGAGTGGAGCCAGCAGCGTATTTGTAAATTGTGTCTCTGGCTGGAAGAATGATAATTGCTAAACATAGAGAATAACTGAAAAAGGTTTAGAAGACAGAATACTAGAGCTAGACTGGGAGTGGTGGTGCGCGCCTATAATCCCAGCTCTTGGGAGGCTGTAAACAGGAGGATCACAATGAGTCTCATCTAGTAGTAAGACCCTGAATATCCTATAACCCTTCCCTAAAAACTATAAAATAATAATAATAATAATAACAAATAATAATAAAAAAGAACTGGAGCTAGCATTTGCACATTGTTTGCAATATCTGCAACATTTGAGTAGGAAGACCCTGAATGGCCTTCAGAGCATGATTCTGAAACTGAGAGAAAGGACATTGGAAGCCGTGGCACTGGTACTTGGCAGCTGCTCATACACATCACACATAAATTGATGACGTTGAGTGCTGTTATGACAGCACAGGGTACCAGAAGGAAAAGAGCCTGTAACACAGGCTGCTCTGGCTGCCGACATATAAGAATATGGAAGAAGAGAACAAGAAGCAATTGTGAAGGAGAAAGAATGCAAGTGTCCTAAGGTCAGAATGTGGCCTCTACAAGAGATGATGCAAAAATACAAAATGCAGTAAACTGAAGGTCCTGCGACCTTGGTAAGGGTATTGCATGTATCTGGTAGTGAAAGCCCTAGAAGCAGAGTTTGTTAGCTAGCAATTGTTATATGATAAAGTTACATTAAAAAAAAAAAAAACAGTAACCACAGTGTCATCAGCTCTGCAGGCCAGCTGCATGGCTCAGTCAGCCTGGGCCAGGCCCAGCTGACCTCAGGTTGGTGAGCTCATACACCTATAGCAATTAGGCTGGGGTGAGCTGTCTTACAATGTGCTCAGCTACAGCAGTGACAGTAGCGCCTTTGCAGGGCAACAGCCCTGACTTGGTTCAGAATAGTGGCAAGTTTCCAAGAAAGAAAGAGAAGAACCCAGTATGCCCTGAAGTCAAGACTAAAAAGGTCATTTCCCCTATGACCTACTGACAAAAGCAAGTCTATGTCCATTGTAGAATCAGACAGGATATTGCCTACAAAGACAAAGGGCAGGATACGAGAAGATTATTGACTGAAATCCACATGAAATTAAGTTGCCAGATGGCAGCATGAGAGTTAACAAGAGAATAGAAGAGTACATAGACAGCAGGACTACTTTAAAGAACTTTGCTATAAAAGGCAACAGATAGGTAGAAAAGCTAGAGGTATTATGAAGGTAAGAATTCCATTTTGTTTGTCTACTATAATTTGTTTTTTAAGAGGAGATATGAAAGGATCTGTTCTCAAGCTGCCTGGAATAATTCAAGAGAAAGTGTCCACAAAAGAAAGGGACACGGGTGGGAGAAAATCCGTGGGTATCCAAGCTGAAATAGGGGGTAGGCCTCACACAGGTGTCAAAGGGGTGTCTTTAAGTGTAACACGGGGGGAAATAAAAGTATGGGCAAATTTCTTCTCATTCCTGTTGAAATAGATGTTAATTTCAGAATTCTTAGGGATTAGGAAAATTCTACCTGATCAGTGGAATCTTATTGTTTTAAAAAATGCATCTGCTCACAAATCAATATTATACAGAGAACTGATTGTACCAGGGGAGATTGAGTTCTGAAGAAAAATCATTTACAATCAGTGCATTGATTCTAGAAATCAGAATATTCTCCACTGGCATGAAAATCTGTGCATCTGTGTCTAGTGAAGCAAACTGAGGTTCAACGAAGTCACTCCCCAGCTTCAAATGCCTCTGTGAACTGGTTATACAAACTGTGTCACCACCACACTCCAAGAATGTTATGCCTTGGCTGTGTGATAGTGTAGTATACTTTATTAATTACTTCAAGAACTGAAGGAACCATGCAGTTGTAGCTTGCTTAAATTCACAAATGAACAAAAAATATTCATCAACTAACTGCAGAGAACCATTAGACTAATTTCTTATTTCTTGGGTCAAATGTCTTTGAGAGCTTGATACCACTTAGGCAAATTAGTACAAATGGAAGTTACTGGAAGAAAGCAGCTTCACTAAACAAATATTTTAAACCTTGAGATTATTATGTAGCTTTGCAAAACTATGGTTATTAAACTATAGATCAAGAGAAAGGCCTTTGTATGGCTGACAGTGAGCTTGTAATGACCATTTCAAAATCAGAAATAGTTTCACATAAGTAGGTTAATATTTCACTTGAGAATCCAGTTTGACTAAATATCTAAAAAGAGAATTCTTTTGTGAAAATTCAGATCCTTACTTTAACAAAAGAAGAAGCCAATGCAAAATGATGTCTGGTCAGGCATGTAGGCTCCCTAGTTCCAAAACCTTCCCTGCAAACTTCTTCCTGGTGAGCCTTGGGTAGTCTTCAGCCTACCTGTGAAGGTACCAACAGAGCAGTATCATGAGCAAATGAGGCAGGCTTCTTTCAGCAGCTTCCGTTACCTACTTGGGGTTAAAGAAAATATTCCAAAATCAAAACTACACTAAATATTTCATCCATCTCTAGGAATAGCAAAGTACACCAGTTATTACCTGGAGAAAAAGGTCAGCAGACAATGGGATACATATCAGGCCAAATCACCACCAGGAATGAGCAGCGTGGAAATGGAGAGCCAGCAGACCACACTAGAGTCAGGCAAGCAATAACCCACACTTAAATGGCTTTGGCGAACGCCTACTGAGCACTCACCGAGTCAAGCATAGCTTAGAAATGGAGCCGGGTACAAACACAGAAGAGCATGAGGTACAGGTGCATGACATTAAGGTGACACCACAAGGCTGTGCAAGGATCCAGCTGCCCAGAGGTCTGCACAGACGGGACGGAGAAACCAGGGGTGCGCAGAAAGGGATTATGCCTATGCCAAGTCCTACAGTACTGGAGAAGAACTACAAAAGAAGCTCTGAAGGCAAGGAAACTTTCAATGTCCACAGGAAAAGTAGTAAGGCCAAAATGATTAACAGACAGGCCAGTGTACAACCTTGTTCTCTAAGTTTGAAATGCCTGCATCAGACAAAAGTAATTCATTTCTAATTTTTAACTACATAATTTGAAAGGATCAAGACTGTGGTGCTAGACATCCATGAGGACCAAAGGTTGTCAGGTGTCTCTGTATCACGTCTTATGACCCGAGGCTTCCCTAGCCCTGCCCAAAGAACTGGCTGGGACAAATGGCAAATGGCTAAGTATGATTTTCATATCTTCCCACATTCCAGGAACTATTGGACATTTATTTAACATGGGAAAATTTATTTGGAATAATAAAGCAGGAACTTTTCCTGAAGTTGTAATTTGTACTGTATGCCTTCTTTTTCATGTCTCATCTAGGTCTTTAGAAGTGAAGTATAGTACCTCGAATTCATTAAATTGTGAAGGCACTAGAATTACATGAACATACTCCCTTATCAAAGGCAAGTTCGGCAGCTTAAGATGCTATATGTAAAGTTATGCCTTCAGAGCATTTCAGATGCTGCTGGACTTAATGACCTCAATGTAGCTTGTAGGGCTGTAACTATTTCCAAGTAACCTGTACGTTGGAAGTCTGAATATGTAACAATATTTAATGTCTTTAGAGTTCCTCATGTTGCAGAGTTTAAGAAATCTGACCCAACGAGGTCATGTGACTTTTTCTGTACTGTTAAACTTCATTGTAATAAAATGAAAGAAAAATTTCTAAAAAGTAAAGCAAGAGAATAAAAGAGAAAAACGAAGAGAAGAGCAGTGCAAAGAGCCAAGAAAAGTGAATCTGTGTCCTGCACGTAGGATGAGCCCCTGCAGGAAGAGGAGAGTACAGCAGGAGGATAGCGGGGCATGCAGCCAGGGGCTGCTATCTTCCACACCCTCTCAGATCTGCTCAGGATGCATGCTTACCATCCTGCTGTGACTGACAGATCACATCCTGTTTTTCATCCAACTTGTCCTGTCCTAAACCCCTGCTAGAAGGAGAAGCCTTTAGGAAAAAAAAAATGTAAAACTGGGTGAATTTAGTAGACAATTCTTTGGAAACTGAGGTGGACAGGGATGATTATTAAAAGGTACATAATAGGAACTGAAACATACCACAGCCAAGAGGCCCGGCAAACACCATGCACCAGTTTGAAGCCTTTGCCCTGTGCGCAAAGGTCCATGTGGAAATGACCCCAGTGGTCCACCAATAGGGCCTGCAGCAGAGGCATCAGGTGGTTTGTTCCATCAGAAACTGCCATGATATTACACTCATGAAAATATCAAGGAAATAATTGGAAATATTTTATTGAACATCTGAAAGATAAAATGACATAAATTTAACAAGGTTATTGAATTAGTAGTTGCCATAGCCCACTCATAGCTGAAGACATAGATGAAAATACATAAAATTTCAGATTTGGATATCTATTTGATCAATAAAATAAAGGTAAAACCACAAATCTCCGCTCTCAGCTTCAACTGTCCTCAAAGTCTGACTAAACACAAAGCACAGCCTTAATTCCAATTTCCCATGAATGAAACTCACTTTCTTAAACATTTTCCATGAGTCCTTGCTTACTTTGAGCCAATTTGTCAATGAAATCTATTTAGAAAATTGTCAGCTGAGACAAAGAGGCTTTAGGATTAGGACTCATACTTTGAGTGGTCTTAAGAATATTGATAATTAAACATATTGAAAAAGTCATTTTCTCTTGATATTTAAAGATGGCAAATCTCAATAAAGTATAGCCAAAAATATTTGGCCCTATGCATCACACAATCCTACTTACAAAAAAATTAAATATTCCTTGGGCTGTGAAATGATCCAGGGCTTTGCCTGAAGGATAGAATGGAAATAGCAGGGCTTATTGCAGAATCTAAATTTTAGCACCTCCGGATAGCATTCAAAGATGAGATTCAGACATAGTTGTCAGCTATCCCAGGTAGCAAAATGAACTAAACCTTTTCTTTTGTAAATGTGAAATTTCTGCAGCTTGTCATCACGTCACATGTCCCAGTCTTGTTCTGGAGTTATTAAAAAGCAAACTCCCTGAAATTAGGGCAACAACTGCCCACATTAGCTATGTTAGGCTCGCTCTCTAATGGAAAAGAAAATAACTCTCAAAAGCTGAGATCAAATTCTTTTAATGGGCTTTCAACTTGCTCAGGAAGAAGAGATCTATTCCAGCCATAAACACAACCTTCCAGAGAGTCTTTTTATGCTGCTCTTAAATATCTAATAGGTGTTCCACATTGGATGTGAACTTGTGAACCCAGGAAGGATTAAAGAGCATTATTTACACATTCAGTGCTATGCTGAACATAGTTACAGCACACACATCCAACGCAGTCACAGCCATCGCATGATTATTGCTGTAAAATTCATCCATATAGTATGTTTATATCTTTAAAATATTTTTAAGTTTGAAATGGAAAATACAACTACACAATAAACTGTAGTGACTGCAAAATCAGTAGGTATTCCCCCTCAAAAAACATTGGGGAACTGAGCAGCAGGTTATTTTGTAGTGTGGAATTATTTATATTTAATCATCTTGCTTAAGAACACTCTATATGTTTACTTCTCAATAGCAACCAGTTATTATAATGGTGATTTTTTCAAAGCATTCCAGTCCTGAAAGTTCTGCCTGATACTCTTTCTAAACCTTTCAGGGTTAGTAGCTTCACAACTTCCCAGCCAACTATTTAAATTGTCAAATTTAAATAAAGGCAAATCTGCATTTATATTACAGATATGATGAAAACAATATAAAAAGTAATAACTTTTAAATAGATTTTAATGTGGTAAATAATTTGGAAGTTGGCTAGTGACGTGAGACATATGGCCAATCCTGGTACATGGTGAATCCTTTGAAAAATTGAAAAACAATACTGTCCGGGAAAGGTAATCTTGGGGGTTGAACCCATGACCTTAGCATTGAGCTATGTGCCTAGTCCAGCCTATTTATTTATTTATTTATTTATTTATTTATTTATTTTAAATATTGAGACATGCTCTCTTTAAATTGTCCAAGCTGGGCTCAAACTGGCAGTCCTGCCTCACCCTCCACATTAGCTATGGTAGGCTCACTCTCTAATGGAAAAAAAAAACAACTCACAAAAGCTGAGATCAAACTCACAACCACAATTGTCTAAAAGACATAGCTGGTTTTTGTTTGTTTGTTTGTTTTTTGGTAGACAGGGGACGGAACTCAGGCCCTTGCACTTGCCAGGGAAGCACTTATTCCACTGAGCCATCTCCTTGACCCTATCATAGCTGTTTTATTAACTTCCATTTTGTATATGAGATTATCTTAATCTGGAGAAATCTGGCATACCCACTGTTGGAGAAGCAGAAATTTTAACTCCACTCATTGGAATTGGGAAGGTTGTTCAACCTTCTAAATCCAGGGAAGGCTGCTTTTAAAAACTCACTTGTATTGTGGCTGAAGAAGTTGACATCCCATTCCTCCCCCTGAGGTAATGACTATCTAGCTACCTCACTTATCCACATAGCAGAAAATGTCTTTAGATGTAAACAGCAGAGTACATCTTAGTCTATGTCGACAAAGAAAGAATATGCAAATTTACAGTTCAAGGTTGTCGATAACTTCTGATAGATAGCACATTGCCTCTCCATTAGCCCCACAAGAGATTTCTCTATGATGTCAGCTCTTCTTGTCATTCTCTTTTAAACTGAGCTCCCCATGGCTTCCCTCCAGCCACCTGCACTTTAGCTTTTAATGGCTAGTACTTCTGACTTCTATGTTAAAATAACATGAGAAACTGGAGAAAGGATATTCAGAAGGCGTTAGGGAGTCCACAAGCAACACAAATGCTTACCACCACATCTCACATCAATTTTCTCCCATTTTCCTGTACTTAAAAAGCTATTCAGCAACAAATGCAGAACAAATGTTATCTAACATAATGTGCCTACTCGTTCTGAAAAAACGAAGGTGTACTTGCTAGTTTCCTGAAAGAGGAATGCTCCTGCAAGTCACTAGTGGCTGCATGCAGCTAAAGCCTCAGGCTTCTTGAGCTCATCCTAATTGTCCACAGCAAATGGATGGAATGGACAAGTCTACCTTTTCGTGTGGTGGTAATGAAACTAAACAAGTGAAATAGCAAGGGAACCATGAGCAGAAATAGGGATAAATAAATTAACAAAAAATTTCTGGACACTTGGCCATCAGCCCCCATGAACATGACTGTTCTCTCCTACTAGAAAAGTGAGCACTCAGAAGTAAGGCTATTTAAATAGGCCTTAGGGAATGCCACTCTGGCCTATTCCCATGACTATTTTATTTAATAGATGGTTGAACAAGCATTGATGTGACTGAGAAACAATTGGAAACAAAGTAGTCATCGTGCATATCTACTCATCAAGAGGTTCTTCCTCTGCTGTAGACGGTGTCTGCTAGATGATTAAATAGCCTCACAAAGATGAACAGAATCATCTGCATGCTTCTCTCTCCCAGAGGTTTGCTCATGTCCCTCTTTCCTGTTCACTAAAACCCTCTATATTATCCTGCCATACCATCAGCTCTTTTGCACAAGCTATCATAAATGCATACTTTAAGTATCTGTCTTGCTGACAAAATGGACATGAGATGCAATATACAACCTAATCTACATTAGCATGGTTACCCTTTCTACTGCAAGGCTCAAAAGCATCAGCCCACTCTGAGTTTGATTAACAAACCTACTTTGAACTTTTGTCTTCTTTAGCTAAGATTACAGGGAACAAGGGCACTAATACAGGCTGAAGCAGGAGAGGCACCACCTGGGAGGGAGCCTAATGGAATAGCCATCACTTCCTAGTATGACTCATACCATCTTTTCTTTTAATTTTTATTTTTTAAAGAGAGTACAAAATAATATTAAAACAGAACTAATTACAAATGAAACAGAATTTCACTAAACAAAATATGAATTTCAAAGTACTTATTGTTGTCTTCAAATTAGTTGTTCATATTAAAAGATATTTGCATGAAAAATTGAAAGAAGAAATAAAGAAAGACCTATATAAGAAATTAAGAAGAGAAAAAGGTAAAAGAATTGAAAAAAAGAAGTCAATAATAAGCACCAAATGCACCTTTCCATACCAGCAGAAATGCACAGTACAGTTGTCCAAACCATCCTGCTCACATACATGGATGTATAGCTCCTTCCCCACTTGCTCTCCTGTCCTTCTCCTTAGCCCAGTTATTCCTTCCTTTCGAGCAGGTTCATTCCCCTTACCCAGTATTATTCAGCTATATAAAAGGATAAATTTGAGTCTCTTATCAGTAAAGAGATTTCTGCTATAATTCATCTAACACTGGTTTCTACGTGCAATCAAATATGCTGCATATAGTTGACATCAATGTATTCTCTAGGTCATCAGAATCAAGTGGTAAAATAACACTGTAGCCTGTTTCACAAAGATGTCCTTCCTTCGACATAGGACTCTCTCAAATATGGTAGTCTTTTAACTAATCCAGTAAGTTAATTAGGGCCTCATTTCAAAATGCTATGTATTTGTCTAATATCTACATGTGCCCATGAAACATGTGCCTCTTTACTAGTAGCAGGATGTACAAAGTGCACAATTTATCTTTGAATTTGAATGCAATACTTTGGGAGTATTTCACTAGTAGGTCCATCAGAAGGAAAATGAGGCCAGACACCTCTATAATTTAATTCAATTTATTCCTTCCTAAGGTACTGAATATTAAGACACAAGAGGGCCTGTTATTCCAAGATTCTCTACTCTAGTATCAGGCTATAAATGATGTCCCATAGTATAGCAAGTAACTTGGGTTACCCGAAGACTTCTCCAACTTTCAGTGTTAACATTGCCCTGAAAGTGGGAAGAAAAACAATTATTTTTCTCCATATATTATAAAAAACCTGCTTCTATTGTTCTCCTGATATTGGGACACATTAAAAACAGCCGGTGTAGAGTAAGAAGCCAGATTGTTAATGTGTTCTAGTGAAGAGACAACATCTGGAACAACCACTAGAATGAGCTAATGAAACCATGTCACATTTTAAAGTTAAGACACCTCCTGAATGGCAATTCAAGTAAGTAAAATGAAGTTTCTACTGACCAGGACTGGCTTAAAGTCAGTGTCCAAGACACTGGTGAATCACTCTACTAAACGGGTTTAAGTATAGGGAAAATGGGGTGGAAGATTATCCCAACACCTTCCCTTTATGTTGTGCTTTCATCTTCTCCCCTGAGTTCCTGTTTCTGTTCACTGGCTTAGTTCTTAAAGCTGAAAAGTTCTCAAGACCCTCCATCCTGGTAGCCCAAGACAGACACTTTAATCAGCCATATGGTCCTTGTTTCTTGGTTTGTTTGATTGACAGTTAGTTTGTCTCGATTTTACATTTAATATAAAACTTAAGTAGGCTTATTTACTTTCAAGCCCAGTATTGCATCATAATCAGACCCTCTTGAATATATGTACAGTTTACCTAGTTCTATGTAAGTACTGTAAGAGACAGGAAAAGACAAACATTTATACTACTCTCACATGCAATGTAGATCTCTTCTGAGCAGACATAGAAGCCAAGTAAGGTGGCACCTGCCTATAGTCCCAGTACTAGGGAGGCAGAGGCAAAAGAGCTGCTGAATTTTAAGCCAGGGTGGGCTACATAGTGAACTCAAGGCCAGCCTGAACTGCACAGAGACTCAAAAAAAAAAAAAAGATGCATGGGATTTTCCTCATACACACTATGAAATTCTTCATCAGACAGCAACAGGATTTCCTATAACTGAACTCAATTTTATCAACACCCAGCGTTTGCATAGACTGCACAGGTAAAGGACAGAGAACCACAAGGCTGCCCCATCTTCAGATCCCAGTGTAAGGAGTTGGCACCATGTTCCTTGACAATTCTGTCTGATGTTACAAAAACTGGCACTTTCTATGCCCCTTCTCAAGTTGGGCTTCCTGGAGCGCCTCACAGCACCCAGGAGAATACACGTCTCTTCTGCAGCTCAGCTGGGGTGCAGCATCAGTGGAGCAGGTCACTGTGAGATTGAAGAAAGAACGCAGGGATCACTTTTGAAGATCAACAGGAAAAAAATAGGGGTTTCTGCTAGAAGTACTGACAGAGAAAGATCTAACAGCAATGGGCTGAACAGGAAATTCACTGCAAGATGCTCAGAATGTTTTTGCAAGAATAGGTTGAACTAGCTAATTGCCAGAAAGACCAACAAAGCCAGCAGTGACAGCACTGGCTTGCTTTGCCCCACTGTGTGACCAGTAATCCAAAGGACAGCAGACCTATCATTAGGGCAGGAAATCAATTCCTATAACTTGTACTAATTTACCTAGTTCCAAGTGTCTCTCAGCTAACATCTATCCAGATGTCCCTGTCCCTACTGAAGTGTCTGTTTGGCTTAGCAGAAGTCTTGGAATACAGAAAAGATATTCCAGAGATGAGGCAAGAATTCCCTAGCTTGCTCAAGGATGGCACAGCGTGCTACTTTCTGATGTCTACTCAGTACAAATGCTGTTTCCAAGCTTAGCCATGTCAGGAGGATGAAACGCCAGGTCAGGAGGGACAGTGCACATTTGCCAGGTCTCAAGCACAGGAGCTTCTGCCCCTGAGGAGTCAGGATGTGACCTCCTACCAAAGTCTTGATACTCACCAATCCGAAGCTCGCTCCTGAGCATGGCTCAGGAATTTCGCGGAGGTGCCAGCATGCCGGCACCGCCAAGCCCCAGGCCCCTTCCCTTTCGCATAACGTGAGCACCAAGTCCGAGATGTTCAAGTTGATAACCCTAACTTATCCTTCCTAGTGGCCAGGCCTATGCAGAAACTCACTGAAAGACACCTCAATAGAGATAAAAGACATTCATATTACCAGGAAATCCCAGTGGCTTTGGAGTTCTATGCTAGTAATTGAAGTTAGATGAAATATTAGAAGTAAACTTTCTTAGCACCTATATTGTTCAGGAAATTACAGGAGTTTAAGGAATTTTGCTCTACTAATTAGGAAAAAAGTATCAGGCTAGAGAGATAGCTCAGTGATCTAAGCACCTGTATGGCAAGAGCAAGGTCCCAAGTTTGATCCCTGGTGCCACATGCCATGCCAGTCCAAAACAGAATGTGATGGTGCATGCCTGTAATCCCAATACTGGGGAGGATGAGGCAGGAAGATCACTATGCATCCAAACTGCATAGCAAGCATCAAAAGAATAAAACTAATATAAATATATATATATATATATATATATATTTATATATATATATATATATATATATTTGACAACATCACAATACTTCAGTTATGCTGCCAATCTGGAATCCATCATTCCTCTTGACCATAGAATCTGTTCCATTGAGTTTTCTGTGATATTGCAATGTCCTTTATTCCATAACAATAGAGAGTTATTGTTCAAAAAGCCTAATTTTCCCATCACAATTTTTTCAAATGATGTAATGCATTTTCAAATGTATTTTTCAATATTGTAAATGATGTATCTTCTATGCTTTCTCAGGGCACAAGCAGTGGAGGAGTTGCACATTAACATTCACTCTAATATTTCTATTTCTTTTGCAAAATTATCAAGGAATTTATGTCATGTTAATTGTAGGTTACCGGCCTCCATTTTTATCTAACTAACTAACTAGTGATTAGAACTATTCTTAGATGTTCAAAAATGATTCTTTAAATCTTTCTATTTTCTTACAAAAAAAAATTCTCTTTTTTAGTGCTTCTGTGACATGATTTCACTACACAGTTTAAGCTGGCCTTGCACTCACTATACAGTAGCCCAGGCTGGCCTCCAACATAGGGAAAGCCTCCAGCCTCAGCTTTCTGAGTGCAGGGATTGCAGACACATGCCACCACACCTGGCAATGTATTAAATCTTAAGAATGTGAGCCAGTATTTCAGTGCCATAAAGTCAATATTTTTCTTGTGCCTCTAGAATCTTTTACATATATTCCTAGGCTTTTATTATTACAGAAAATGCTATAATTTCTTTGTGTGGAAGCTGTCTTCTAAGTTTGGTAATGAAATTGATCCCTCAAGGAATACTGGGTTGGAGTCTGGTTATCAGCTGTGAAAAATGAGAATACAGAGAGAAGGGCTAAAGAGTAAGAGCAACCATGACTGTGTCTTCAAGGAAAGGAAGGGAAGACCCTTGCCTGGGAGATGAAGGAATCTTTCTACTAGCATGGAGGACCGGGAGCATGGGGCAGAAGGTGCTCTGAACCATCTAGACCTCTCATGTAGCCCTGTTTCAATTCTCAAGGTCCTCTATTTCCCTTTGATGGTATAATTTTGATAAAAGAAAAACATGATAAAGTTGTGAACTTGGTACGGCGAGATAGCTCAGTGGATTAACATGCCTGCTTAGGCAAACATAGACAAGCACAGGGACCACAGTTTGATACCCAACACCACATGCCATGCAAGCCCCACCTCCAGGGTGGGCTGAGCCCTTCATAGAGTCTGGGTGTAGTGGTGCCTGCCTATAATCCTAGAGCAAGGGAGGCTGAAAGCAGGAAGATCACTAGGAGTCCAAGCTGAGTAGTGAGACCCTGAAACAACCAAATACACTAAAAAAATAAAAATAGAGCCAACCAAGTAGCTCAGCGGACTGAAGCTCCTCCAAACAAGTGCAGGGGCTGGGGCTTTGATCCCTGGGCCTGCAAGATGGCAATTGAGACTGGGCATGGTGGCACATGCCTGTAATCCCAGCCCTTGAGAGACTGTAAGCAGGCAGATCACTATGAATCCAATCTAGTAGTGAGACCCTGAACCCTTTGTAGACCCCTAAAATACAAAATAAATAAATAAATAGCTCTGAACTAGATTATAACACAGCAATCATAATTGTGTCTGTCTTTATTCTAAGCTATTCTAGCCCTAGAGGTACAAAAGTAGCACATTCTCAGAAGAATTTCCTAGGAAGCAGGGTAATGTCTATCCACAGCTCACTTGGGAATTTAGACTCCAAAGTTATTCTCTCAGTGAGTTCTGCAGCACAACTAAACATTTTCTCCATAATGCTGAATACTAGGGATATTTATAATTTGGATAAGTGTCTCCCAAAGGCCCTTGTGTTACAGCCTTGGTGTCCACCTTGTTACTTTGGGGAAGCACAGAAAACATCAGAAGTGAGGGCTAGTGGGAGAACTTCCGGGGATAGCAGGACCCCACTCAAATCTTCTTTGTTACATCCCAGGCATAAAATTGAATAGTTTGCTTCACATTGTGTCCCCTGCCACCCTGTTACAGGCCCAGAGTGACAGGCCCAGGTGGCCATGGACTTAAACCTCCAAAGCTGAGTGAAAGCAAACTTCTCATCTTTATAGCTTGACTACCTCAGGTATTTCTTCATAGTGATGGAAAGTGTTCACTTAGTCCTCCAAATTCTGCTCTTCAATGATTACATTTTAGACAATCATAGGTTATAATACACAGTGTCACTACTTCTAGAGCTCCAGATTTAGATATTCATATCCTTGATGTGCTGCTACTTGTAGCTATTCTGGTTATTGAATTATGTATCACTGTAAATTCTTAATAGAAAACAGCATCTGCTCTACCTTACCCAAGCATTACATAGAATATAATCTGTTCAAGAATATCAGAAATCTCCCAGAATTCCTGGACGAGGGGGGTGGACCAGGCTTAAAGGCTCTACGAGGAGAAACACCAAGTCAGACTCCTGGGCTGCCTCCATGCTAACTTCAGGGGAAGCCTGGCTCCAAAGGCTCTCAGCCCAGGATCTGCACCGATGTACCTTTAAACACCGGGCTGCTCTTGGCCACTACCCAGCTCCAGCATCAGAAGGAGGCATTTTGTGCTAAAATTCACTTACATGCACGTGTTTTCCAAGCTACACAATTTGGATGACCTCTATAGAAAAGGATTGCAAAAGTATAAATACAAAAGAAACATAAAAATAACTAGTAGAAAAGAAAGCTTAGTATTTTAGAAGACTTACAAATGGCAAAATCACACCCAATATTTAAAAAAAACCTTCACTAAATTATCTCTATAATACTTTTTTCCACATGTCTGGACACTTTCTCTGATTGTTTTCAATATAAAAATAATATGATAATATCAATTTCTATATAAAGAAGGAAAAGATAATTTAGCTTTTTCTTCAGGGATACTTAATTAAAATCTATGGAACTTTTTATTGATAATTTGTTCAAAAGTGTCAGTTTTGCAGTTCATTTTCAGTAATGTCATGTGAAATGTTGGCGTCAGTTTTAAATTAGGGAAAATCTCTACCAAGTTTCTTTTACATAAGAACCATAACAGTGGAAGAACTCTTGCAGAAAAACTTAGGGCTCTGAACACGTCCACTGCTTGCGTGCAGCAGCCAAGTGGCAGCGGGTGCCGCAGATCGGCCGCTGGGCAGCTAGGCGCTTGGTGTGAGACCTACGCCATTCCCTGGTTGAGCTGCCTCCCGGGGCCACAGGGAAGTCCTGGGAGCCATTGCGAGGCAGGCCGGAGCAGCAACACACTAGCTCGGCACATGGGCGTGGTCCATCAAAGCCCCACAGCTATGTATTCTCGAATAAAATTTCCCTCAACAGTTTGTGGGGGGTTTTGTGGGGGATTTTGTTTTGTTGTTTTATTTTTATTCTTGTTTTTGTTTTTCAGACAGGGTCTTGCTATGTAGGTCAGGCTGGCCTGGGACTCACTGCGTAACCCAGGCTGGTCTTGAACCTGTGGGGATCCTCCGGTGCTGGGATTACAGGTGTGCGCCACCACACCCAAGGCCCTCAGTAGTTCCTAAAATTACAAGTTCCCCAATGTCCACTAACAGAATGGGAGTACAATACAAGGGAGGGTGGAGTGGAAAGAGTAAAGCACCTGCTCCTGGAAGTTTGCAGTGATGTAACACTGTTACCAGCTGCTCTCTTGCATGCACTTGGGACTATGTGATCACCACTTAGTCAGACCAAAGGTCATCTGTTTTGGTGAAAAGGAAAGGGACTTACTCAAAAGTAACACATTTGCCTTGAATCACTTGCCCAGCTGCCATATTTATAGTAAGGAGCGGAACCGGAGAAGAAGTACAAGGAGACCTCCGCCCTCAAGCCCTGTCATGCACCCCTTCTTTTCCACGTAAAGGAAACTAGGCCCCCAGGTCCAGATATCAGCAGCCTCATATTCCACCCCTTCACCTAAGCTGAGAAGTGAAAACTCATACCCTAAAGCTGAGGGCCTTTGGGGAGGAGCCTTTTTTCTAAAAAAAAAAAAATTTCTAACCTTTTTTAAGATATCTTCCCTTCCTTTTTAAAATGAGTATGTTTGTCAGACATAATAGATGTATTCACTTTCTCCCTGGTCATAGCACCACCCTGAGCTCAACCTGGGCCTCTTCCCGGCCATGGACCTGGGAACTCGCTGAGCTCTTGGTGAGTCAGCCTCTACCCTTTGCCTGCGCTGTGTGCTGCGCGGCCCAAGCGCCCGAGAAACTAAATTTCTGACTCTCACGTGAAGAGGTCATTGTCCAAGGTGGAGACTTCCCACTTTGTTTTGAAAAGCTGCTAAGTGCTCCCAAACTAGAGTCACCAGTCCTGGGAGTCTCCCTCACTCCTGAAACGAGCTGTGACTTCAGGGGTCCTGCACCACTCTGATTCCAGAATCCACCAGGAAGACATAGAAATCATTAAAAGCCATCTTACTCAGCTATGATCACGGACCACGGTGAAAGGTTCTAGACTGAAATCAGCCAATCGGATCTGCATAAGGAGGCGGTGTCCAGGACAGTTCTGGGTGTGAAGCCTCTGGCTATCCTATCCCTGTGGACTTGTGGACTGAGCAGCTTTTCCCGGCAATGGTGCCCGACAACGTACACAGGATGCTGCCAACCGTGAGTCCCACCGAAGGTCTGGGACTAGTGGTCTTACCGAGGCCTCCCCACATAACCGTTACTTCGGCCTCAATGGCTGACTTTAGGTCCTAAACTTTCTGGAGGTCAGGCTAACACAGTACGGCTCAGAGTTCCTTCCACAAACTTCATTGCTAGGATAACCTATCTGGTGTGGTTCAGAGACCCCAGATAAACAAAGAGATCCCAGGTAACAAAGGCATTCTTACTGTTAGAACAATCTAAAGGCTTAAAGATTATCTTCTAGGAGCGACTTCCAAAAGCTAATGAAGGAAGGTTCCTGGCTTACTGTGTTTGACACACCATTAGGTGCTATTATCACACCCAAAGACGGCACAGATAGAAATACTGTGAACGTGAAGGCTGTGAATTAAGCTTCTACATCCATCACCATGCTAGCCAATGCAGGCATTTCAATAATTTTATTCCCATGATGCGAATTTTATCATCTCAGTTTAGCAAATGATTTTTTAAAATATTTTTTAAAAAATTTTTAGGGAATATAAAAAATAATGGAAAAAAAACTTAGAAACAATACAGCATTTCACTAAACAAAATAATAGGAATTCAGCAGCTGTTGTTATATTGCACATTGTTGTCTCCAAATTAATTGCTCAGATTACCAGATTTATGATGGGCTAGGACCCGAGGTTTCCCAGGTGACAGGCTGGACTCAAGGTTTCCCAGGCACCTTTCCCCAAACACTCGCCCTCTTGGTTTCCCAGGCATCCTCCCGCACACACTCTCCCTCTTGGCCCCAGGCCAGAGCTACAGCACAGACCCAACCCCCCTCCCTGTTTTTGTACCCTGTTCTCAGCTCACTTCTCCTTGGTCCTATGCAGTACCAAACCACAAAGAAAAAAGAAAAAAAAAAAAAAAAAAAAAAAAAAACAATGACCTCTGAGGGCTGGCCAGATAGCTCAGTGGACTAACGCACCTGCTTAGGCAGAGCATGTGGTCGGGGTTCAATCCCCGATGTGCTGGGCCAGACCCTCCCCTGAGGTGTAGGAGACTGAGATGGCAATTGAGATGGGCATGGTGGCACCTGTAATCCCAGCACTTGGGAGGCTGAAAACAGGAGAAGCACTGGGAATTGTTTCTGTGTAGTGAGACCTGTAAACGCTGTGCTAAATGCATGTTTTTAAAAAATGACCTCCACCTGTGGTCTGGCAGTTCTAGCCCATGATCACCCTCCCTAAAAAAAAAAAATCCCATAAAGTCTCCTTTCCCCTTTAGTTCAGACAGTCTTGTTCCACAAGATAGGCCCCCATGTGAGCTTCCCATAAACCTGCTTTACTCATGTCAGTGTGTCCAGTTCAGTTCCACAAGGGTTCAGCTGCCTCAGTTTGACCTTTCAATGTAAGCATGCAAAATTGGTCAAAGAGTTATAGACAGTTATAAAGGAGAAAAAAAATTGAATGTTTTTGAATTTGTGTCATACACCATAACTAGATCTAGAATCAACTTAGAAAACTGAGACTAAATAAGCTTGTCTCCTTCATGAGCTGTACGGTTGATACATACAGCATCTTGAGACTGGCTGTATTTCTGCAATGGCAGATCACACATTTTCTGAGACACTACTTTTAAATTCACTCCACACTTTGGGAAATTTACAGCACACACATATCCTAACTGAGCCCCCAAAGATGGGTACATGTCTGTCATTACAATTGTTCAGGAGGCGGAGGCTGCAAGACCACTTGAACTCATGAGTTTGAGGCCACACTGAGCAGCACTGTGGGGCCCCCACTTCAAAAATAAGAACAAATAAAGTAAACCTTCATGAATTCACCCATTTCAGAAATGGCAGTTCATGACCAACTTTCTCACCGTATTCTCCGTTCATCACCACCGTCGCTGCATTACTTTCAAGCAAGTTTCAGATATCATCTTATTTCATTCTTAAATACACTGGTATCCTCTTGTGGAAAGTAATCACATCACCATTTTCATGATTTAAAGACTAACAGTGAGTGCTTTGTAACACGCGATGACAAAGAAATATCCAGATCTCCTATGATCCATACTCTGCGAGCTTCATATGCAAGTCAAGATCCAGATGAAGAATATATTTATGTTGTAACACTGTCTCCCTAAGTAGATAAGAACTGCATTGGCAGAATCTTATTTTATCTTTTATTTATGTGTGTAGTTAGTTAGTTAGTTAGTTAGTTAGTTAGTTAGTTAGTTAGTTAGTTGGTAAAGGGTCTCACTACACAGCTCAGACTCCCAGTGATCCTTCTTTCTGAGCCTCCCCAGCACTGGGATTACAGACATGCACCACCATGCCGCATTTCCATGGCTGTTACTGCATTCCTGAGTTCTAGGGCAGGGCCGGCATAGCATGCAGTACCGGGAATTGAACCCAGGTCCTTGTGCTTGCCAGACAGGTGCTTAGACTGTAGATTTATCTCTCCAGCCCTGTCCATAGATTTTGTACCTGAAAAATTTAGAAATGAAATTTCTTTCAGAAATGTCCGAGTAGTGTTGTCCAGGTGATGTGGAATGATCTCCCTTCCTTGGTCTTGTTACAGCATTGCTTTGTTATATATAACCTATTCCCTCTGAAGCGCGAAGTTGGTCACTGATGGCCTAAACTCTGCAAATCTTCACAGTGACCCTGTGGTATGCACAAGCCTTGACAGAACCTCAATAGAAATTCCATGTGACCTACCCTTTTGTACACTTTGCAAATGAGGTAGACCACCACATGACAGTGGCACATGCATAGAGGGTTCATAGCAGCATGACTCATGGCAGAGAACATCGGCAGTGGCAAGAGATGCAGAAAGCAGATGCAGGCACACACAAGGAAGTACCATTGGGCCACTCCTTTCAGAACCGGATCACCACGTACAGGTATCCAGGGCCTTCTCATCTTGAGCAAGGAAATAAGGCGAGCAAAAGAAACTGGTTTGTTTTTAACAAACCAGTGGGAGTGAAGGGGAGGAAGAAAATGGCTCTGCAGAGCAAACTTGGGTGAAACACAAGAGAGGAAAGGCAGAAAGCCAAATCAACATGCTCCCTGAGGACACGGGGTGAGCAGCCCTGCGGGGCCCGACCCATGGACTCTGAGCTGCACTGTGCCCCTTTATGCTGTCCACACCCTGAGGAACCTGCCAGAAGTTCACAGATGTGGCTGAGGGGCCATGCTGCACAGCCTCCAGGAGCCCCTCAGCTCTCTTTCCAGCAGACCAAGCACCCTGATGTCCTATCTCAGAAATACTGCTCAGGGCCAGGGACATAGCTCAGCCATCTAAGCACCTGCCTGGCAAGCGCAAGGGCCAGGACGTAGTACTCAGTATCACACACAATACTGCTCTGCTTAGAATCAGCCACTGAAACCAAGCGTGGTGGTGTACACTGCAATCCCAGCACTGGGGAGGCTGAAACAGGTGGATCACTATAAGTCTGAGCTGCGTAGTGAGACCCTGTACCAAATACACAAATAAATGCATAAGGTTTTTTTAAAAAGTACTACTTCAGCAATTGAGTCAAAATAAAACAAATGTGCAGAAAAACAAATAAATGCCCCTTGAGACCATGACCCCAAGAGGAACACATTATTATCCATGAGGGCTAAGCCTCACGTGTGCCTCTTATGTGAGAAATCCAAAATACGAATAATTTGCAGAGCAAAATAAAAGAGCGAGAAAACAGGAAGAGTCCCCACAAATGGGCAAGGGTCTGCAGATGGGACAGGTGAGAGGGCCAGAATGAGCAGGAGGGGAAGAGATGAAAATGCAGTGTGTGTGTAACTGTTCCCCAGGATGACTGTAGCTGTTGTGTATCATGAGTACATGCTAATAAGAAAGGAAAAAGTTAATGGCCACAGACAAAAGTCCCCTTCTCATGCAGTGCCCTAGAAAACAGTAAGAAACAGTGAGGCATTCTGTTTGACCAGACCTGGCCACAGGCCCCTCAAGGGATCTGGTGCTAAGATTTAACCCTAGGTGAACTGTGAGATAAAACATAGAGAAAACTTCTCTAGTCAGTTGCAGACCCAAGATGAAACTGTGGCAGACAGATTCTGAGTTTGAGTTCTGAATGGATGTTTAATTGAGCAAAGAGCTTAGTACTTTATTAACAGGGATTCAGGGCTGGTGAGATAGCTCAGTGGACTATGAGCCTGCGTTGCCAAGTGCAGGGACTGGGGTTTGATTCCCCTCACCACATGCCACACCGGCCCTGCCCCCAGGTACACTGAGCAGGCCACCGAGTCAGAGCGTGGGGGCGCACCCCTGTAATCCCAGCACTGGGAGCTGAGAACAGGAAAATCACTATGAGTTCAAGCTGTGTAGTGAAACCTTGCACCAGGTACATTAAAAACAAACAAACAGGGATTGTCTGCCCCAGTCATGAAGGCAGTGGCTTTGAATTCAAAACCACTTTTTTACACTGTGTTTGTGACACTGCTTGCCATTCCACTAACAGTGTCTGCATCCCATGGATCCTATGCTAGCTTTTGCAGACAGAGAGGGCCTGCCCAAAGGGGCACAACAGGAAGGATGTGCCCCTTTGTTTCTTCCTGATTCCTGCAGTCTCTATCTGCTCAACAGAAGCAGCGTATTTTAGCGACAGGAGTAGAGCTGATCTCCATGGCGCTCCCAACCTCCGAGGGCACACACCTTTGTCAGGGCTGAGCCCTCGGCCCAGGGCCTGACTGCTTTCCTAATTTCTGCCCTTCTTATGCTCTCTCAGCTTTGCCTGCTCTTGCCCTCTGCAGTGCTGTGGGGCTTCATGTTTAGCCTTGGGTACTCTAATACCTCCTAGCTGTTAAATAAACAAAGTCCTTCCTTTTGAAGTAGCCCACGAGGTCTGTAAGTAACGGGAGGTCTGTGGACCACTGCTTCCTGCTCTGACTGCTGCCATGTTGTTTAGAGAGAACTTTGGGTGTACATAGTATTCCAATATTTAGTAAATGACTTTTATACTTAATTCTTGCTGTACTAAGTACAGCACGGCTTCTATGCCCTGACTTAAGGCTGTTATAGTTGTTCTGCAACTTAGAATTGAAATTTTGAAAGATAAAAACTTATATTTCTTCCTACCATTGGATTTGAACTTGGATTCAACTCTTGGACCTAGGTTCAAATCTTACATACATCCTTACTCATTCTTCTTGCCTGTTATCTTTCAGACTCATTTTTTTATCCTTCATTTGAAGCAAAAAACTTGTTCAGGGAGAGAAGCACATATGTGAAATCCCATGACAACACAGAGGAACGTAGCAAAGCTCTTCCAGAGTGGCAGGCGAAGCAGCCGCAGGCACACATAGGGGTCACTTGGGCCGAGTAGCATCTTTGTGTAATGTCTGTGGCTCGTCCAGGAAACTACACACACAAGGGAGCTTCAGTGAGGCCAGGGACTGGGGCCCAAGTTCCTTTCTGTCCTTAGAGCAGGGCTGCCTCGTGGGGGCGGTGAGCAGCCCTCCCTGCACGTCCATGTTTGCGAATGCAGCTCGTCCCCGCTTGTGTCGCCGCATGGACGACTGCTAGCACCGGATCCTCCTGGCCTTTGTCTGAGGACTGAGGTGGCGCCCGGGCTGATATGATGCGTTCAAGGCCACCACCGCCGGTCCACCCCTCCTATCCCTGGGTTCAGTTAAACTGTTTATAAAAATGACTGTAGTGGCTTCTGCCATTCCGTCCTGCTGCTTTAGCTCACTTTCATGACACTCTGGAGTTCCTGGGGAGGACAGTGAGCTTAAGCACAGGACATGTCAGAGCATAAGGACTCCACAGCAGCCAGTGTAGCTGCTGCACTTCTGGTCTACTCTCCAACTTCGTGAGGACCCAACAGTGTTACTTGTACAGACCTGATTGTGGTGATTCTATCCATCTTGCTCACTTTTATAATCAAACAGTATTTTTCATACTTGCTTGTTAGCCTGGTAAAGGACTCGTGGTACCAAGGGTCCTTTATTTCCAGTCTGCTTGACACTTACATTAGGGTCATTTGCAACCTTCTGAAACCCTACTGCATCATGTGAAGCTGGAATTCAGCTGCATGGGTAGCGCCGGAGAAAGACTGAGGCAGTGAGCGTAGCTCTTAGCACTACTGTAATCAGCACAAAGCAGTTGTTGTTGTTTATTATGTGTTCAGATGGAGTGAATGCCCTTTAAAGTAAATTATAATACTCCGATAAGGGGAAGGTGAAACTAACACTTTGGAGTTGCAGTTCAGGTGCCTTTAGATCACAAATAAAAGTGTTGGATTGCCCAACAGTAATTGATGGTCTTTATTCACACAGGGAGAAAACAATGTATTTCACTCCCACCTGACTAGGTCTATGCTGTGAGGCATTCATTATCTTAAGAGCGCCTCTTAGCCCTCACTGCTGTCCATAAACTTCCCTCACCTTGCACCCTTGACAATGGGAAAAAGCTTCTACGGGCTCACAGCAATTAGGATAATGATAGCTGCTACCCACCCCACACCACACCATTCTTGGGGCCAGAAGGGTTTGCCTCTGGGTATGATTTAAATGTTCTTTTTCTTAAGAACTCTGTAGAAAGAAATTGTTGGGCATCAGTAAAAATTAAGCAGCATCTGTTTCACCAAAATGCTCTACTCTTTCAGCAATGTTTGGAATGTTAGCCCAAAGTAATATTAAACCATTTAAGATGATACTACAGAATTCAAAAGAATGAATGCGCTACAGCAGGAGAATTGTATAATACTGTGGTTCAGTGTAATGGAAGTTAGCACTATCTTTATCTTTCCAATCAGAATCTCAGTTTTTAAATCACCAGGGACTCAATCAGAGCAGACACTCTATCCCTATCCATTATAGTGCGCACAAAGAGTAGCGGCTTAAAACATCTGTGAGAACTGCCATTACGCCTGTGCCATTGCTGAACCACCAAAGCGCAGGGAAAGCCCCTCGTAATAAAGGAGGAAAACAGAAAGCAAATTCCGTGGGGTGCACAGCAGATTCTCCTTGGGAGAGTGCCTTGGCTTCGGCTCATTGCTTTTTAAGATGAACATTCCTACCAAAGCATCCGAGTCAACATCCCGCCCCAGCAGTCCGGCCCTGTTTGTGCCCCATATGTCTAGGTATGGTGCTGATTGATGGAAAGAAATCCCACTATCCAGGAGCTTTGAATAAACAACAGAGGATGAAAACGGATGCTGGATTATGTGAGTGAAAGAATCTCAGCGGCTGCATGGGAGGGCACCAGCGCCGCTCTCCTGGCGAAGGACGAAGAGTCTTCCTTCCTGCCTGTGAGTGCGCAGCTGGGCTGGTGTGCGGGCCGTGTGGATCTGAGCCTGCACCATTCCAAAGTGACACACAGCAATTGAAAAACATAAGATTTTCAGATTCATATCAGTTATGAGTATTTGATAATCTTAAACAGCATATAGAGACATCATACACGCTAGCTGTATGGATTACAACTTTTAAAAAACCCTCTGTACCTTTACCTTTCTTCTCAAAACCACATTTAGAGTACTTTCTGAATCTGATTCTCTAATACAGCCTTGGTCTTCTAGCAA
The DNA here is from genome assembly GCA_004027165.1 of Ctenomys sociabilis. Taxonomy (NCBI): domain Eukaryota; kingdom Metazoa; phylum Chordata; class Mammalia; order Rodentia; family Ctenomyidae; genus Ctenomys; species Ctenomys sociabilis. The sequence continues at coordinate 50,670 of PVKA01007379.1, forward strand.
AGCTCTGTCAGTAAAACTAATAGTAATCACAATAATGTGATCCATCTTTTTAAAAGTGGATAGTGACCATATCCTGACCTCAAGTTATAAAACTCAGGATTTGAGGGTAATCTGGCTGTGACATCTGTCACCCCATTGATCACTAGCATTGATCCAGCCCATGTGGCAGGCCAGGTGGGTGTCACTATGTCTCCTTCCTCCTATCCCACTCCACGTGCATCCTTCCTGAAGCTGTGTGCTAGAAAGGTAGAAAACGACAGCCACCTAGGGGCAAGAATGCCTGGAGACCCCATCAGCGCTGCACACTCAGCTACATGTGCATGCAAAGGGAAATGGTAATCGGCTGAGCTGCTTTTATATTTCTATAGAAACATAGAGTAAAATGGTAAAACTAAACAAAAGGAATATAAAGTAGAAAGAGGCTTGTAGGCTGCTCTCTAACCTGTATCATGGCATGTCTCAAATCTGGCTTCATGTTAGTGTGGCAGTGGTCTGAGCTGCATCCAAAGGGCTTCTCGTTAGTCAGTCTTGAGTAGTGTCAGAGATGCATTTTGTTTGTAATTGTCAAGGGACTTTCGCTTGTGTTGTGTGGGTTTTTTTTCCTTTGTCCTTGCTTTTTTCTTTCCTTTTTAAAAATTTCTGCCCAGGAGAATTTAACTGGAAGTCATGGTTAAAGCCCGGCGTGCTATGTGTACATTACTAGGAAGGAATGAAGGCAGGAAGCCACTGACTGGCCTGAAGAGCCACGGCGTAAGATTCTTGAAGACCGTGAGAAAAACCCACAAACGGTATCATAAACCACCTAGCTGAGAAGAGAGAGTTGCAGCACAGTTAACAGAAATTCTATGCACACAACTGCTGTTGAGGACGTCTACTGGTTTGAGTTCCCTCTTGGCTATGGGAGGAATTTGCTCAGGTAATGAAGAGCGTGAGGCCAGTGCGTGGTTCAGGGGCTCAGCACCCCTGTAGTGGAATGTGCTGGTCCTGCAGATGCAGCGAGGCAGCAACACGGACCATCTTTTCCCCTGATGTCCTTGGGTGAGGACCACAGCAGTCATTGCATTTACTAGGATATCTTATGCTGGTAGCCTGGGTGAATATGGATGACACTGTGCAATGGGGAAAGGAGAACACATTGGGACCAGTTGGCTCTTCTAGGATGAATCTCAGTAGCAATTATTCTAGTCATAAAAATTGGAAAATAGAAAAACACAGCAGCCCAAACTGGAGAGACAGTTTCATGCCTAGAGGCATTGTTGAGAGGGAAAAATATGAAGGAGTAAAAAAAAAAAGAAATGAAGGACGTTAATTTCTACCATAAATTCACTAATTTTCCTTTTTCTCCTTTTTCATTTTCCATACTAATTCAAATAGGACTAGCTGATTATGACCTTAAAAATTAAGCACAGCTTATGTGCATCGATAAAAAAATGATAATTGAGTCAGAGTTTTGAACCTGTCTCAGAACTGGATGCAATAACAAATCCAATTAAACGTCCCTTTTCAAGAGATCAGTCTGTCTTTCATTACAGAGTATGTGTCACACACAGACAGAGTGAAGGAGGGAGAGAGACAGAGACAGAGACAGAGAGAGAGACAGAGACAGAGAGAAACTGACATTGCCGTGGGAAAGTTTAAGATGAGGCAGAGAGCCTGTGCCTGTTGAGTGGCCCAGGCGGCAGCTTCAGCGTAGTACAAACTGCCTCTCCCTCCCCCACTCCACAGTCATGCAGTACCTCTCCCTGTTCTCTAGATGTTGGAAAACTAAGTGTACAATGCCCAGGCTCCCTGCAGCTAGTTTATAAGGCTTCGATGGTGGAAACAAGATTAAGAACCTGGGACTACACTGACCTGACGCACGGCCAAGGAGGTGCTGGGTCCTTGAGTAGGAGTTGGGGGAGGCATTAATGAGCAGGGGTTAAGTGACCCAGAGCTCCAACAGGATTCTTCATTTTTCTGTATGTGACTCATAGGTGTGAACCCTTCTTTTAAGTCACACCCTGCAGTGAGTTCTCTGTTGTTCAAATTGAGCAGAATGAAGTCAACTGTAGTAAGAGCATGAATTCCTGGGGGGGTGACAGTGTGCAAGCACAGCTGATACCCTTGAAAAATGCAACTGTGTGTACAGAGCCTAAGATGACAGAACAAGATCATGTGCATACGTTTATAAAACACACTTAACTAATAACTAAAATGTGTAATTATGTTTGTAACCTGTTACCCTGATAGAACAAGGCCATGTTTGCGTATTTCTTCCATAACATATCATATATAAAATAAGGCTTTGTGAAGTTTATAGCATGCAATTTGAAATTCTTTCCTCAGAATTATTAGAAGTGGTTGTTACAGACTTGCATTTTGTAAAAATAAAACTTTGTCTTTTTCTGAAATCTTACATAAAAGATAAAATAATCAAACAGCACACCTTAGTTCTTAACGTATCAAAAGTGGACTCAGTCTAAGTGCACGATCTAAGAAATCTTTTAATAATTACTTTAATGACAAGTGGGAAAAGAATATCATTACACTTAGCGATGCAGTAGCTTGATCACACTTAGGCAAGTGAAGTGAGCCCTCTTGTTACTTTGAGGAGAAAAGAAAATGAAATTTAAGCTACAAATTAGCAAAAGTCAAAAGAGCTATTTAGAAAGAAGCTAATAGCATCAGATGAGGTCACAATATTTGTAAAATATTAAAGAACCTTAAGTAGCTTACACATTTTTCCTTTTGGAAAAAAGCATTAAAGCTCTTCATTACCTGACATTTAAAATTTTAGAATGTGTGGCGCAGAGCTTGTTAATCATGTAGAGACCGCTTCCTAGGCGCATAAGAAGGGCACAGGGGCCACAGCGCAGTGGCTGCACAGCTACGGGGCTGGCGAGATAAAACGAAGGCTTATCACAATGATGTGCTCTCTGCCTTGACCTGTTCCATATTCTGAGCAATGACAGAGAGGTGTAGTTGGAACCTCCTTGCACTGCAACCTCCTTAATTCATAAATACAAAACTGGAAACACTCCCAGTTCCAAAACATTTGAATATAGGGCCACATAGCCTCACAAGGGGAAAATTCCATCCCAAGAAGCCGTTCAATGCATGACATTATTAAAAATATCTTTAAATCGTGCTTTATCCTAGGATAGCTCATTATATATATATATATATATATATCCAAATATGCCAAACCTCAAAGTATCCTCTTCTGAACGTTTTACAAAAGGATACACCATTTTATTTATAAGTCAGTACTCAAAGTGAATTCAAGAAGAAATAAAGATGAACCACTTGTACATTATGATATTGTTTAGAAAAATAAATTCTATAATAGTAAGATAGGGAGACATAAATAAAATATTTTTGTCTAAAAAATTGAGATAAACATTTACTAGCTCATAGAATATGCCCTAGGAAATGCAAAGGAATTTAACTTATTTCATATTATCAGAGCATAGTGCAGCAAAAGATTAAAAATAAGTACTAAATATCCTGCAAAAGAAAATAGGTCGAGCTCTTGAAGACTTGAGGGTAGGTAAAGACTTTATAAACAAACCCTAATTTCATAGGAAATGTTACAAGGGATCAACTAGTATCTCATTTTAGTAGAAAACTTTTGTGAGAAAAACACCAAAAGAATGAAGAAAAAAACCTACAGTACGGGGGAAAAAAATTGACACTTTAACTGAGATGAAGAACTAACATTTAGAATAAGTAACTAGAATATATTTTAAAAATTAAAGAGTCAGATCTCCTGTATTTAAAGATCTAATCCAAAAACGGGCACCTGAAGTGAATAGACACTTTTCAAATGATGAAGAAGAAACAGCAAGTAAATATATGAAACAATGTTCAACATCACTAGTTTTTCAAAAGATGCAAATTGATACAATAAACAGATTCCATCTCAGCCCAGAAAGATAACTATGATCAAGAAACCAGCCAACATCAAATGCAGATGGACTGTGGGGAAAAAGGAGCCCTTCACTCTTGGTGACAGTGCAGGCTGGTACAGCACTGTGGAAGCCAATGTAGAGACTGCTCGGGAAAGGACACCTAATGGTCCTGCATAGTTCGTACAGAAGCAGCTCTTCCTCCTCCCAGTATCCTCCTGAAAGAACTAAAAGTACCATGGACAGGCTGCAGCAGCATATGCACAGCGCGCCTGTAGTTTCATAGCTAAACCTTGTAAACAGCCAAAATGTCCATTCACTGATGAATGGATAAAGAAGATGTGATTTTTTTAATATACAATACAGTACTGCTCTGCCATAAGGAAGGATAAGCTTGACACATTTGTAGCTAAACAAATGCACCTGGAGACCATACTCTTAAGTGCAATAAATAGGACACAATTGGTTAAACACTGCATTGTCTCTCTGGGATGAGACACTGAAAGTGCAAATGGGGAGCAAAATGTATCACAGGTGCAGGAAATGGGGGGAAAGGTTGAAATAAGAAGAGGGGGATCGGCAAGAAACAAAAAAAAAGAAAGAAAAAATGGAAACAAAGATTTTGTAAATGAGGGGATGAGGGGTTGAATGAAGGCTGGGGAATGAAGAAAAGAAAGGAATCAATATACATTATGCACAGGTACAAATTCCTTTGATTAATGTGATCATTATGTAGATCTACAGTGTACTAATAAAACTTTTAAAGCCCAATAAAGTTAGATGTTCAGTTAAACCTAAGTTGAATATGCACCCGTAGTATAAGAAATCCAAAACAGCTGAGCCTCACTTAAATGTGGATAAAAAGTACAGGGCTCAGCCAAAGAAAGATTGTGTGTCTTCTTTCATCATTAACTAAGCCAGCCTTAGAAGGAAAGGAGTAATTTCCATGCTAGAAGTGCCCTTTAAGGCAAAGATGGAGAAAAGATAGACTGTCAGTGGCCCAAGACCAAAAGCATTAGGGAGAACCCAAACTTCATGTGTTTGTGGAGTACTTGAGGAGGCTGTGTCTGCCCAACCTGCAAAAGGCAGGACTGTCTTTACATACTTAAGGAATGTCCCAATATAAGCAGGGTTAAGCCTGTTTAAGAGTCTTCTAAGAACTGAAAGCAATTAGTAGGGTGCAATCATAATGGACTGTCTCCCTAGTGACCACAGGTCCCCTGAGGTCTCTGTGATCATTTTTTATTTCATTATTCAAGCAAAATTCATCTTCCTCCTTTGCTCATGCTTCCACCATTGCCCAGAGGAGAAGGTTTTTTCCATTCTATAATTGTGTTCTCTTCCACTAACCTGTTGGTTCTGCCCCACTTTTTATCCCTCACTGTTAAGTACTTCTTCTGGGCTCACTCTCTTCCAGCAACTGTCCTAGATTTGTTCATCCCAGGTCATCTCCCTTTCATTTCATGAAGAACCGTGTCACAGTGCTATTATGTAATTGCAATTAGCACGAGCTAAAATCATTGATTCACTCACCAGCCTTTCGGCACAAAAGCAAAAGAAATCCTGTAATCACAGTTCAGAAAACAATGTGCTTAGAATCCATCTACCCCCCACCATATTTGGGGACAGTATTTGTTTTATTTACTCTTTGATTTCACAACTCCACACTCTAGCTTTTACACCAACACCAAATCAAACCAAAGTTCATATTCTTTTATTCAATTTAGTTTCCTTGATTCACTTCCTGCTCATTCTATACAATACCTTGGCATGATTTTTCAAAATTTGATTTCTTAAAAAATAGTAAGACTTTTCATGTGAACTCTGTCCTTAGCTCTTCAAGGATGCATTTGAAGACTTAAGCTGTGACTTCTTGTTTAGAACTGCAGATTCCCCATCAAACCCTAGAGAAGACTGAAGGTCAAACTTGTGAGGCTTCTGTCTGTTACTTCTTCTGGGAAAGCAAACCAAGAGATAGCAAAAGATTGATTCACTTCCTACCAGAGCAAAGCCCTTGCAGGCCCAGCCATAATTCTTCTTGTTACATAGGAAGATCATTTGGTCTGATGTTACCAGCAAAGAATATACGCTGATGCTCATTTTAATTCCTCCAAGACTGGATTTCCACACAAAAGCTTGCTTACTGTTTAGGAGAATGCTACAGAATAGGAAGTTAAATGAAATTTCTTTACAAATCTAGAAGTGCATGAGTTATTAGTTCCTGTGTCATTGTTAATAAAACCCCATAAACATTTACTCATAGCATTAAAATAGCATTTAATGTACAAAAGAAAATATGGGAAAATTATTAAATCAATCTATGTGTATCCTTCCCTGAACTAATACTTTACCAATTGGCAGTGTTATAGGGAAAATAATATGTACCTTCAATCTGCTAGATATCAGATAGGCAGAGTTAATGTCCCTCAAAATCAAAGAAGGAAATAGCTACTGAGAGAGATGTTTCCTGAGAAATCAGAAAGGATGAAAAAGTGGGTTTCCAATGAGCCTGCTTCTCAAAGGAAGTTTCATAGAACAAAATCATGAGGTGGACACATGTTTGAACTTATGATCAACCAATGAGATTATGAGAATAGACAGTGATCCATTGGGAAAGCAGATCACATCTAAGTGTTTATGGAAAGGTCAAAGACCTTCATAGGAAGGGATGGATTGTGGGCTGTGGTCACCCACCTGGGGGACTGATATCTATGTTGTTAGGATTTCCCAAGGAAAATGATTTCATACAGAACACATAATTCATAGAATCATTTTATTATAGTCACCAAAGAGTCAAGTGCAAAACACTGTGGTAGATCTGTCCACACACTAGAGACCGAAAGAATCCAGATGAGGGCCTGGATCTCATGGCAATGTCCTGCATGAACCCAGCTGAAGACCTACAGCCCATGACAAAGTCCTCCACGAGGCCAGCTTGAGGCCTAGGGCCCACAACAATGTCTCATGCAAATCTGTATCAAAGACCTCCACTGGCAAGGCCCAAAGGTCAGTGGTGGAAGCTAGAAGGGCTACACCAGTGAGACAAAGGATCTGTGCCAGTGTACTGAGGGATCTTCCCCAGAGCCAGGAAGTATCACTTAAGGCAAGGACCAGAGCTTCTCTAAAAAGAACCAGAGCCATCCTGAGTGACAGTGAGATAGTGAGTCCTTCCAGCAATGAGGAGCTGTGTTCATATCAAGAGAACCAACAGCACATCATCTTCCCCTGTAGGTCTCTTTTTATGCTGTTGGCAGCAATCCTCTGGTGGGCCTCCCACACCCAGCACTACACTAATTCAGTTCAGATGGATGTTGCAAGCCGTGGTGCATTAGTTAATCCACCACATAAACTTTACTAGATCAGATGATACCAACTATCTTATTCCCAGGGTACGGCATGTAGGCCAGGCCATCCCATCTTTACCTTGAGTCCTGGCCTTCAGCAGATGTACCTCTAGCCACAGGCATGGTGAGTTCTCATTCTCTGCACTGACTCCCTCAGGGAGCTAGCTCTGTCTGACCACCTAGAATGTTCCTTCCTAGCTTACCTGTCTGTAACATTCCCCTCTCTGAGGAGGTACCCTAGCTGCCATGAGGGGCAAGGGTGGTGACTGGTCAGGCTACTTTTGGCTGAAGAGAGTCATTTCTGGAATCAGCAGCCAGAAGTACTCTCAAGGGGGTCTACCTAGAGGCCATCAATAGCTGTCAGGAATTCTCATCATGGGCAGGAACATAACCTTAAGTCTGGAGCAGGTAAGGCCAAAGAACAGTCAAGTGTGCCTGGGCCAAATGATAAGACCAACAGGACTATTAAGATTCAACCAACAAATGTTTCTGCCAGGAAGAGTCAGTAATAATTTCCCATAAAGAGGATAAGGAGAAGATCCAGGGAATTTCTGAATCTATGTGGCATTAATATGTCATTTAATATCTTGAACTTCCATTGAGATATAAGCAGAAGGATGAGGAATTTACACACAACATTCAGCTTTTACAACTGCACAAGTAGCCTCTTGCATTTTTTGTGTTCTATAAGGAAAAGCCTCAACCAAGTTAGTGAGAGTATCCACCAAAGCAAAAGATATCGGAGCCCTTTACCCTTCGGCGTATGAGTAAAATCAAGCTGTCAGCCTTCTCCAGCACATTTGCCATGCACCACATATGCAGAGGGGCTGTGGCCAACTTAACTCTCTTGGTCTTTGAGGGTCCCTTTCCTATGAGGAACTTTGAGGCCATCTGGTGGGTTTTTTCTCTCCCCAAGTGAAAGTTTTCATGTAAGGACTTAATCATTTCTCATTGACTGAGACCAGGAAAAATAATTTAGCATTGTCTGATTGTAAATACAATAATAGAAGGAATCGGCACCTGCAGGAGAGAGCCTATTTGATTTCTGACTGAGAATATTTGGGCCAAGCAAGATCAGTTGTCCTATTTGGCTGGTGCATCAGTGATTTCCTTCAGATGCCTCATCAGCCCTCTTGTGAGCACTGTCCCTCCAAGTGGTGATAATTCACTGTCTTCCACAGTGAATTATCTGTGGAGGACAGTGAATTATCACCACTTGGAGGGAACAAGTACAGGGGAGAGTCCATCTGTCTCACTATGGCATTTCATGGGATGCCCATGGGCTATCTGATAATTTCTTTCTTTGCATATGGCCACATAAACACACAGCACAAGAAAAGAACACTTTGAATCAGTGTAATACTGAAGCGTTATCCTTCACTGAGCTGTGAGCCTTTGTCGGAGCTATGAGCTCTGATAACTGGGCACTCGTCACAGGGGCAAGTGAGGAACTTCCATGTATTTAATGCAGAGTCACCGCTGCAGGCTGTGCCTTGTTTGTCCCATTCTCCCTGCAGGAACTGCCATCACAGAAGAGGGTTAGATCAGGGTCAGCCCAGGGTCATATAGCAAATCTCTTCTGGCTGTGTACATGTGGAGAATCACCTACTGACTGTCATGCTTGTCAGCCTCAATTTCCTTCTTTTCAGGCCAAGAAGTGACAGAATATAAGAAGGAACATCCCTTTATCTGAATGGCTTGTCCCTCTAGAAGGAAAGCCTGGTAGTTAAAGAAGTCATTTTCCCAATAGCAATAAACTGCCTTCAGAAGGGAGCAGTCCTGCCAACTTGAGAGGGACATATACAAGAGATCTTTGCTGAAAGTCAACTTTGATGCCTCATATGCCAAGAGAGCCACGATAGCCACAGTGATAAAGCATACAGGCCATCCCTCAGCTACTATGTTTAATTCATGAATTAGACTCCCTACGGGCTGTTAGGCAGGTCTCCAATCCTGCATAAGCACACCCAAAGTCATGCCCTGCCTTCCATCAGCATCCGGGTGGGTACAGTGTCCTCTGGGAGGCCCAGCTCTGGGGCATTTAGAACTGGTATTTAAGCTTTGGGAAACCAGATTTGGAATCATAATTCCATGATAAAATATGGGCATCTGCCTTTGTGCTTCCTTCATAACCTGATAGAGGGGTTATGTGAATTCATCATGCCCTACTACAAAGGTAACAAAGGCTCAAAATTCCTAGGGCTCTCCTTAGCTGTTTTAGGGTTTTGGACTCCAGGAGGAGAAGTATTGGCTTAATTCTTTCTTCTTCAAGCCTCTGGGTTCCCACAGATATGGTAAGGCTCAGCTATTTTACCTCCCAAGCTGTGTCTTAGACCCAGAGACCTTACAACTCTCTCTGATAGAAAATTCAGCAGGGCATAGGTGCCTTGGCTTGTATCCCTTCTGAGATGCAGACAGCAGTACCTCCACTGCATATTGCAGGACTGTGGTTTGGAAAATTTTCAAAACTGGCAACTCATAGGAAAGCACTTGCCCAAAAAGACAATGAGAGTCCCTGAGCCCTTGAGGAAGCACAGCCCAAGTCAGCTGGGAGGCCCAGTAGTGAGGACTGTCAAAGGCAAAAGGAAACTGGAATACAAAAGAAGGTATCACTTAAATCTAACACTGGAAACCTATTGGAATCTTCTTGAATTGAGAAAGGAACAGAAACGAGTCAGGCACCACCATGTGGGTTGGCACAACTGGCTCATTCACTAATCTCAGGTCCTGACCATCTCCATTTCCCGCTGGGAGTTTGAACTCCCAAAATTGAGGTGCTGCAAGGGCTGTTACAAGGTATGAGGAAACCCTGGTCCTTGAGGGGCCACTTGCAGGCAGTCATTCTTTTAGCTACAAGCCTCCCAGGGTATAGCTTTTGGTGAGGAAATGTAGGAGCTCTGAGATGCATTTGCACACTGGCAACTCATACTCTCCCCATTTTGCTTTACTGCTGCCTACAGGATTTATTTCTGTCTCCATGAGAAGAAGGCAGTGTATCTAGTCAGCTTCATGTATGCTACAGTATTTCTGCAAGGTAAGATCTCTCTCGTCAGGAGGGAATGGACTTTTAGGCATGACTGAAAAGGATGGGAGAAGAAACCACCCCAGGTACAGCCTAAGGTTCGTGAGAAACAGCAAATTACCTCTCCTTGGTGATGCCTTTTGCTGAAGTACAATGGCTGGGGAAAAGGCCAGGGTTGAAACGAAGGACTGACAGACTCATGCCAGTGTCCAACAGTAGTCAGATTTCCTTTCCCTCTGTGGTCATGATTGCCTGGGGCTTCTCTGCAGAGATGACAACCTGGTCAGAGAGAGGCACAGGGCATAGGGAATGGCCCTGGGGCCATTTGATCTTGCTCGACCAACTGGTAAAGATGGCTCTTCCTATGGGGCTCTCTGTCCCACGGGCAGTGTGACTCCTGGGGATGACTTTCATGGCAGGGCATGTATGGCTCAGGGTGCTTCTTGTGACATTGTTACTACAGTCCCTCCCTGGGTGACCTGACTTCCCACAGCAGTAGCAGGTGAGCTTAGACACCCAGCCCTTTGTAGAGCCCTGAGAATCAGACATAGGGTCTGCTCTTTGGAAGGCTACAGCCATGCCAGCCATTTTTCTTGGTCTAAGTTTTCTCCCCTGACTTTTTTCTGGTCTCTCATACAACACTGAAGAGCAATTCTCACTGAAGTATTCAGCTATGTAGAGTGAAAGTCATCTTTCATGGCTTTTTCTTAATATCTAAAGCCAACTGGGTAATAAACATGCCTTTAGAATAATCTGCCCTTTACTGAATCAGGAACTGGGAATGTGTGTGTCATAGTGCCTCCTGTAAGTGACCTAAGAGGACAGAGGAGCTCTCACCTTTCTCCTCATGAGTAGGTGACAGTTTAAAACATTGAAGGGCTCAGTTCTCGCCCTCTTAGAGCTTCAAGAAGACACGTCTGACAATGTTTGCTATTCTAGCCTCCCATCTGGCTGGTATCCAGAGATCTCAAATAGGAACTGCTTGGGCTCCAGTAGGAAATCTTGTTCCCTTGGCTTCCCACCTTCAGATCTTTGCAAGTTAAAAAAATGATATTCCGCTCCAATTGTAACAGAAGCTGGTAACGGTGTTTGTCTCTCATTGGAAGCCACTGCTTAAGAATAACTTTACAACTTCATAGTCTAGTTCATAGGGTTGAGTAGGTCCCCTAAAGACCCTAATATACTTCTCAGCATCATCTGAAGACACCCCAGATCTTGCTTGATCTGTCTGAGGTCACTGAGAGAAAAGGCCACAGGGACACCTTCTCCACTCTCCTCTTATAAGGGACACTTTACTTGTGGACTTTGAACAAAATCAGATAGGGATGGATGTGGGCCAGCACAGGCTTTGATTAGGGTTGGCTTATCAGCCTCAGCCCCAGAGCTGAAACAACAAGGGAGGGGACCCAAGGCTCAGCAATCCTAGAGGAATCGGGATGCACCTCAAGGGGCTGGTTGCCCTGTGGCTCACATTTACATCTTGAAGACAAGTAAAGACGATCTCCTAATGCAAAGAAATTTTTTTAATAATTTTATTGAGAAACAAATACCAATGAGACAGTTTCAAAACTAATTAGTAGGACAGTTTTAATAATTAATACATTACATATTGTTGTCTTAGTGGTTATTCATTATATAATGCAGACATTATGTCCTGTCCACAAACACTATTAGAACAAATCTTTCTATTCATTGAATTAAGAGAATGTAGCTCTATATCTATCCTAACTACTTTGAATATACAGATGCAAAATGGTTGTTCATTTGTATCCCCTTATTTTGTTTAGTTTTGTCAGAGAATAGTATTCCACTGTCATTTAAATATTGTAGGTGCATTGATGTGTTAAACTTTAAGTTCCTACAAAATATAACACAAAAAATTAAAATATATTTTAAAAATAAGAATGAACAATTATATATGCTTACACATAAGTTTAGAAATCTAACCATATATAGCATTGTAGCAGGACAGTCCCCCATCACAACTTTTCCTCTCTCCTGCCTTCATTCACCAACCCCCTCTTTTTTAAACAAGCATCTACCTGAGACAGCTCAGCAGCAACCGGCGTGTCATGACAAGCAGCAGCTATTCAGAAGATCAAAATGACAGACACTCCCAGCACGAACCTACTACTACAAACTGTCATCTTCAATACAGTTGCTTAGTTCACAGATATCAGCACGTATAGTTAGTCAGGGTGAGAATCCTTCCAATTAACTGCTAGATTAGAAAATCTTCTGAAGATTCTGAGGATCATTGCCTTGCCCATCCTGTACATATAACTGTATGGCTTTGCCTCTGTCATGTTTCCTAGCTCTTCTCCTTGCTCTCTCTTCATTGTTTAGTCTTCAATTTGTTGCTTTCCTTTTAAGTGTGTTATACCTTTCTATTTGTATTTCTTCTTTTGAGCTCTTATACTAGGGAGACTATATGATATTTACACATATGTGTCTGGTTTATTTCACTTATGAGTATATGTTCAAGTGGCATCCACTTCAGTATGAAGGCTTCAAGTTTATCATTCTTTATAGCTCAGTAATATTCCATTATATAAAAAATACCAAAATATCTGTTCCATGTTTGATATTCAGAGAGATAGTGAGATTAAGCTCAACAGCCTATGATGTGCATTAATAACAAAAAGCTTCTCTTCTGGAGGGCTAACAACTTAAGTTTGCAAGCCAAAAATTAGAGAAAAAGGAGGGCCACAAGGACAGCCAACATTTTGGCCCTACCCTTTCAAGGTCAATTAAAACTCACGACATAGGAAAACCTGTACTACAACATCAGGCAACTCAGTTGTGTCCCAAATTTTCTGATCAAGGAGATTATGGGTCCAAAGAGGAGAGTGATTCAGGATGTAGAGTGTGCCTAAGGAGAGTCACTTGGAGAGAAAACATTCTCTCAGGCTTACACAGAAAGCAAATTGGTCAGGCAATGACCATGACTCATCCACATGGTTGACACAGACAAAAGATCTACAAACTGCGGTACAGGGTTTCAGGATAAATCCTGAGGGGATTTGACTGACCTTAATCAGATTTTAAAAAGCTATATTTCTTGGAACATAAGTCTTGCTTTACCTTGGGCTTAACCCTCCAGCAGAAAAGTATTAAACTAAAGCATAAGAAGTAAAACCATTTTATTATGCTGAGCTACAAAGGATTCAAGTCAACAACTTCTGACTTTGCTGGACATATGGAAAACCCAATACTATCCCAATACTATTATGGACTACTGGACTACTTATCAATATTTTGTTGAACTCACATACTTATAATATTTAATTGACAAAACTAAACAAAAAGGGGATACAAATGAATGACCATTTTGTAACTGTGTATTCAAAATAGTTAAGATAGATATACAGCTACATTCTCTTAATTCAATGAATAGAAGGATCAGTTCTAATAGTGTTCATAAATAGAATATCATGTCTGCATCTTGTACAACAATGAACCACTAAGAAAACAATATGAATGCATTAATTATTGAAACTGTCCTACTAATTTTATTTGAAAATGTTTCATTGCTATTTTTCTCCATAAAACTATGAAAAAATATATTATGTTACATTAAATAAGCAAAAATAAATAAACAAATATTGTAGATGTATGAATCCAGCAGAACATAAGGTAATTCTGACTATTTTTCCTCTCTTACAGTATGTTTCTATGTGTGAAATAGTATCATAATTAATGATTCCCTTTGCATTCTATTTTGTCTCTAGGAAGTAAGCAGACCATATGCAGGTACAGAAAAATATTAAACAGTTCTTCCTTAATACATGAATGACAAACAATTTCCATGGCTTCACAGTATATTCCAAAGGAGTAAGAAATGTGTCATAGAGTTCCCCATGTGAAACACAAAAAGAAAATGGGTGCCCCTTTTAGTCCCTCCTTGATGTCTGTGTACCTGCAAGGGATGCCCCATGTGGCCTGCCCCGGAGCAGGTGGCTGGTACCTAAAGAATGAGCAGAAGATAAGTCAAGTCAGCCTAGCCATCACTCCCGCCTCATGCCCGACCTTCTCTGGAGACCCTCACTGTTAACCCCAGCGTGTGTGACACAAGCTAAGATTGTTTCCAGCTGTCACAGCCAAGTTTGAAGAGGAAGTACTGCTGGCAAAATTCAGCCAATAATCAAGAGACCTGAATAAGTGCTCTCCAGATGTTTGAAAGAATGAGGCAAAAACAAACAATGACAACAACAACAAAAAAAAACCAGAAGGTAAATTGGAAGTGGGTGGAGCATTTCCTGCCCAGCAAAAGAGAATGCCTCTAGCAGCAGGCAGAGGCGACCCCTGGCCCAGAAGTACCCCTGCACTGTCTGCCTGATCACCTGAGTGAGCCTCCTGAGACACACACTTCCCAAGCTAGCAGGTCAGCCCTCTACCCACCCTTCAGCAACCATGAATTCTGCTTAGTGAAAGTATTTCCCTCCACACACACATAAATGATGAGAACCAGACCTGGGGGAGAGAGAAAGCAAGAAGGTTGAAGGTTCTCCCTTAATCTGAATGTGTGTGGGTCCCTTAAGTACCACGCATGAAGAAGTGCCTCCTTCTGGGATAAGATGGCTTTTTCCTTGGAGTTACAGTTTCAGTTTCCTCAACCAGGAGACTGTCACCCAGAACCCTGAGCAAAGATACAATTTCACATGTGCTCTTCTGGGTGGGCACAATTCCAGTTCTCGTCTGGAGACAGGGTTTGTGTTGCTCACCTAAGAGGACCTCCCTGTATTTAGCATCAGCAAATGCTCATTTCTATGAGTTCAACTTTACAGTTCTTCGTTATTAGCTAGGAGGGAAATATTGAGACAACATGGGCTCTGCCTCTATAATCTTCCTCAGAAGCGTGCCTTCAGAAAGGAAAGTACAGTCACAGTGACAGGAAAAGAGAAGGCCTAACACCATGAAAGGGAGAGCTTTCTTTTCACACTTAGGGTGAGTAATGGAGAATTTGTTCACAGAAAGGAAAGATTATAGAACATCAAGGGCTAAGATTGATTGCTTAACAGTAGCAGATCAGACCAAAAAGGCAGCTGATACAAAATAGTCTTGCCCTCTTGAGGGCAAGTGTAGAGAGGCAGCAGGCCAGACTGTTGCAGTGAAACCTGTCTTCCAGTTCTCAAGAACGACTACTGGGATACTGCCTTTCAGCTAGCAGTTGGAGTTCTGTAATTTATTAACAGACGTATACATCTCCCAGACATAAACAACATTTCATGGAAGACCCATTTTACAGCAATTCAAAAATTCACATTTTGGTTAGTATCAATATCCACTAGGGGATGCTCTAATATTACTTTTCCCTATTGTTGCTAAGATAACAAACCATAACAGTCAAAACAAGTCAAAAAGGTCAAGCAAGGAGTACCAAT
Source organism: Ctenomys sociabilis (assembly GCA_004027165.1). NCBI lineage: Eukaryota > Metazoa > Chordata > Mammalia > Rodentia > Ctenomyidae > Ctenomys > Ctenomys sociabilis. Next base: position 66,307 of record PVKA01007379.1, read on the forward strand.
AAACTCAGCAACAATTAGATCTAAATACAGCATACACAAGTCAGGGTTATAAGTCTTTGCCTACAAAACTAAAATGTCTCATGAAGGAAACATAATCTTCCCATGTCCTCAGCTTAAATTCATCATTATTTTGACAGAAAAATTAATGTGTAGAAATATAAGGCACAAACAACTGACAAGAAAAAAGAGATGGCAGTTGCTGATGACGTTAATGAATCACAATCCAGATTCCATAAAACAAAAGCAAACTTTTCCAATTATCTCCTTCCAGTTATCTCACCAGGGTCTCCAAATGACAAAGGGGAACTATATTACTCTCAATGAACTAGATGTCCATGTTCCCAAAAAGAATGAATTCTAAGGGACATTGGAGATTGAGAGTATGAAGTATGTGCTGACCAGCTCCTGAGAGACAGGAAGAGCTGAGCAAGTAGGGTGCTCGAGATCTCACTTCTCAAAGAAGTTTATGCAGCAAAATTACAAGGCAAGTGCCATGTGGGTCAACACTATGAACAATCAATGAGATTACAATCACAGCCACTTGGGTCTTCACCAGGAAGCAGATCGCATGGCAAGCATGCACGGAAGAGCAAAGAACCTCTTCAGGAAGGGATGGACTGGGGTTCCTGGTCATCCGTGTAGTGGCAGATGTCTATCTTGGCTTCACTGGACTGGGCGATGTCAGTCATCTTACCCCCCAGGGTGGCTCTGGTCATTCTGTCTTTATCTAGAGGCCTAGCCTTCCTTGGTTGTACCTCCAGCAGCAGGAACAGTGCTTTCTCAACCTCTGCCTTGACTCCCTTCAGGGCCCAGCTCTGCCTAACTGCCTGGACTATTTCTACCTTGCTTAGCTGTCTATAATGGAAACACAAGAATAGTACATTTTGTTCTTTTTTACTCAGTCAAAAAAAGACCAGTGAGTGACCCTCCTCACTTAACTTCCTCAGCACTCTCTACTAGCAGTTTGCTTAGGCTAATAACATTTCTCACAAGGAACAACTCCAATTTTTGAGCCACTGTTGGCTAACCCAATCCAAATCCTTAAATTTTTTCTCTTAGCCGTTTCTGGCTCTAAATAATTTCTCTAATGTTAGTCCTCATTAGCAGGAGAATCCTTTTGGGGGACCCAAAGGTCCTAATTATGATGATCCATTTAAGTAAGCTAGTTTTAATAGGGAGTTTTAGTAAAATAATTTTACCTAATCTCAAATTCTGCCTTTCTATGTTGGGCTAAAAAGATTTACCTGTGCCATAGCCAATATGAGCAATGTTCCTGTTGCAATGTCAATGAATGGCTCTATGCAGTAAATATAGCTGCTGACAGCCCCAACTAATCAAATGTGGCACTGCATGTCAGCACATAGTCTACAGTTCTTTCCTTGTGACAATAAAATCATGGGTCTAGAATTGGCCTGGGAATACTCAGAAGCCCAACCATATGCATGCTCATTAAAACTCACCTTTCTATCAATTTTTAAATAAGTGCTAGCTACAAAGCCTCTTATTTTAGTCACTCACTCACAGTAGAGCTGAAAGGCCCATTGGCACCAATTTTTTATCTCCTAAATATGGAGGAAGACTTTCCCTGAATTTAAGGCCTGAAAATAGCAATACCAACCCTCAACTTCAACTTCAGCTGGACATACCAAGTTACAGCCCTTTCCCTCTTTTAGAGTAATTCCAATGACTCTTAAGATTCCTTAGGCATATTCTAGACATGTGGCTTTGGAGATTAGCATTCCATGAGTGTGTAAGTGCCACGTGCCACAATATGAGAGAGGAAGCACAGGTATTCACCATGGTCCCCACTTCTTGGGCATGACAGCTCAGAAGTGGGCCAAGCATAGATCAGCAAAAAAATGTCCCAGAGCCCAGCTGAGGACTGACATCTTCTTTACTTAACTAACAGTGTCCTGCTGGTTCCCCTAAGCTTGTGCTATCCCTCCACTCACTCATGCTCCAGACTTCACACAGCCCCTCAACAGTCCTCCAGCAAACCCACTCAGGATCCTCTATGCCTTGGTAATTGTATTATTACTAGGTGCATATATGGTGTGGCTTTATTTCATGACATTTCACTGCTTATTTCCCTTCACAGTTTTACCAACCAGTGACTCTGAGCCTTTTCCATCCAGGAGTGGTGGTCTAGGCCTGGAATCCCAGCTACACAGGAAGCTGAGGCAGAAGGACAGAAAGTTCATGGCTGACCTGAGCAATTGAGCAAAATCCTGTCTCAAAATAAAATAATAAATGCAAAGGACTAGAGAAGTTATTTGACAGTAAAGCATTTGATTACTATGTGCAAGGATCTGTGTTCAGTTTCCAGTTGCACACACACACACACACACACACAAACAAGGAAAAAGAAGAAACCTAGACTAAAATTGTTGTCTTGTGTAAGACAACAGAGCTCCCACAAGTTACAGATAGGGTTCTAGCCTACCTATTGTAACCTACGGTAGCCTATTGCACCCCAAGTGTTCATAGAAACACCCTGTGTTCACTTTCTCCAGCATTCTAAGAGTAGTGACCCTTAGATGCATGTTCAAAAATATCCTCATAGCATCAGCTGCTCTTTCCCAGTGATGCCTTCTTTAGTTACCTAGACCATACCTGGATAACAAAATCAAAACCCCAAAACAAAAATCACAATTAGCTCAAAGTAAAAAATCCCTATTATGATTCGTTGTTCTGAACTACTTGAGAAACATACGGAAAGTTAGAAATTCCCCTATTTGCTATTTTTTTCTAGCTCCATTATAGGGTCAAGAACAAGTTGGCAATTTTTAATCTTGCAAGTCATTATTTTAAATTGTCAAATAATCATGCACTTGTTGTTTTCACTATTGAGCTTTACAAATTGCATAACATATGTGCACTAGTGAAGAATATTTAAAGAATGTGCACTTCAGAAAGCAACATGACCTTTCTTTAAGAAATGACTGGTTGTGCATATTCAAGAACTTTAAACCTTTAAAATGTTTATAATATTTGAGCCAATAATTCTACTTCTACATTTCCTTTAAGGACATTACCAAGATTTAACTATGACAAATTGCAATGCTGTAAACATTGCTGCACACATATCATATGGTACAATGTTTTCAGTTCTTTTGGAAAAATACCCTGAGAGGAATAGCTGGGCTGAACTTATAATCCTAGTTTTTTGAGGGGTCTCTACATGGATTTTCATAGTAGTTGTACCAGTCTGCACTCCCTCCAACAGTAGAGAAGGGCTCCTTTTCCCAACAGTCCCTCCAGCATTGGTTATTAATCAGTTGCTTTATGATACCATTTTTTCTGGGATGAGATGATATCTCAGTGCTGTTTTAATTTTCATCTCTCTAATGACCAGTGCTGTGGAACATATTTCATATATTTAATTTCCATTTCTTCCTCTGAGAAGTGTATATTCATCTCAGATGCTCATTTATGGAATGGGTCTTTGAATTTTGGGGACATAATTTTTTTAGTTCATTATATATTCTCAATAGAAGTCCTTTGCCTGGGCCAGGGAGCTAGCTCAGTAGAATGAGAGCTTGCCTAGAAAATACAAGGTCCTGAATTCAATCCCCCTACTGCAAATAAAAAAAAAAAGTCCTTTGTCTGATGACTGTTGGTTAATATTTTTTCCCAATTTGTCTTGGAAACAAGCTAAATGCCCATCATCTGAGGAATAGATAAAAAAAGATGTGATTTTTTTATATGATGGAGTATTATTCAGCTATAAGAAAGATAAACTTGAGGCTTTTATAGGTAAATGGATGCAACTCGAGGCTATACTCATAAGTGAAATAAATCAGACCCACATGTGTAAACATTGTATTATTTCCCTAGTGTAAGAACCTGAAGAAATAAATAAAATCTGAAAAGTACAGCAGATATAGTAAAATAGAAAGACATTGAACATAAAGAATAATCAATTGAGATGAGGAAAAGGAGAAAAAAGGAAAAAAGAAAATGGGAAAACACGTAAGTATACACACAGTGTAGCAGAGGTGATTGTACTGCTGACTTCTGTTGGTTTTTCCAAAGTAGCTGCTAATGTTTAATTTTTTTTTCTTCGACCAACTCTATATGCTAATATCTGTAACCTGAGCATTGTCACCAAGGACAGCAATGTGCAATATAACAACCACTGCTGAATTGCTCCTGTCTTGTTCACCTAAATGTGTGCCATTTCTAGTGTTTCATCTATTACTTTCATACTCTCTTTAAAATAAATTTAAAACATAAAAATTAAAAGGGGTAAGGAAAAAATTAATTAGTGAAAGGAGTAGCTAATGTTTACTTGTTTAATCAATGTTGCATGCTTATATATGGTAATCTGAGCTACAAATTGGATGATAACAATACATAATGTACCAACCATTGTTAATTCTCTGTGTTTTGAAATTCTGTACCATTTTTATGGTTGTACATTGCTTTGTTTTTGTCTTCATGCTTGTTATTTGTTGTTTATTTTCCTCTTTTAGGTAAGGAAGGAGGAAATTGCCAGAAATACACAAAAAAAAATTTTTAGTGTGGTAGTATTTTAAATACTGGTTAAAAGGAGAAATCATTAGGTTATACTATCTGTGAAATTAAACACTATGTAATAATTAAACAGTATGACAGTAATAAATTTTAAATCTTAAAGTTATAAAAGTAGATGTTGCAGAGTACTGTACAGCAGTTTGATATGTTTGTTTCAATGCAAAGAAATTCCAAAATCCCTAGTAATAGGATTACAAAAGTTAATTTTAGTCTTCAAATATTTCTGAGAAGAGCAAAATAATGTGATTATATAGTGCATACAAAATATGCAGAAAAGTTCTTAAGAACAATTTACATAATAAAAAGCCTCCAGATGGGTAAAAAGCATTTATATCCCTCTTGACCTAATGTGGGACACTGGGCCAGCAGAACATTATAAAATGTCTCTAATAGCTTTTTTCTCAAGCCCACTATGATTTAATGTAGACTAGCGTTCCTTTTCTCCCTTAGTAAAACATACATATGTAGGCCTAAGCGTATGTCTCCTGATAATTAATACTCTTTGCACTTGGCCTGATGCTGCTTCTCACGTCTTCTGCCACATGCCCTATTGATCCTCACCACCAAACTGACAGTTACTGAGCTATTGCATGCAAACCGTAAGGTCTCTGAAATCCAGCAGTGGAATCATCTGCATCCAAGGGGGAAAACGTGTCCCTGAAGCTGCCAGTTTGGGATCCTCACAGTCTCCCAGAGGAAGCAAATCCCAGATGATGCTCGTATCTCTCACCTGTTGCCCCAATAACGCTGTTAATAAACTAGCCTCAGAATCAGTCTTCCTCTAGACCCCTGCTCTCAGCCAGGCTCCTCTGCGCATCTGAGGTCAGGTCTGTCAGTGGGAAAACCCGAGTCCACTCCCCACCTCTCTGCTGCTCTGTCAACAGCCCTGCCTGAGTCAGCTCTGGGGAAGGCAGAGCTCTGAGAAGCAGCAGAGACGTGGGGAGCGGCGGCGCAAGCGTTTTTCCTAATTATGAGCAGACGGCACATCCAAACTCAGAACCCAGGGCAAAGGAAAGAGATTCTACTCTTAAGTGAGGAAAGCTGCAGTCACAAGGCCGAAATCAAGGACACCAGGAAGGCTGAGGAATCGGGCTCACTGACCTAAGACAGCGGATGCACATGTGCCTGGTTCCCTTCAGCGAGGAGCGAACATAGGCGCCCCCATGGCTGGCGATGGCCTGGGGATGATGATGTCTTTCGACAAAAACATAAAGCAGGACTGAAACTGAACAAAAGACACTCTTAAGATGCAGGCGGAGCCCGCTCCCCCTTGTTGCGCTTGGCACCTCTGCGCTCGCAGGTGGAGCTGGGCACGGGGAGGTTGGCCCTTGATGCGCCTGATGCAGAGACGCAGCAGACTCCGAGGGACGCTCTTTCCACTAACTTTGACTAAGAGCCTCACATTTAATTAATTATACAGAAAAACATTAATTTATAAGTTTTTTTATTATATCTGTAGCAGGAAAATCAAAACTAATAGGAAACCAAGTCTACTTAACTGAATTTGTTTCATTTTTTTTCTTCAAAAACTAGCTTTGTTCCTTCCCCCACAGCTCCTCCCGCGTTTGTCAGAGGTTGGTTTCCTGATGGCAGCTTTTTCCAGAGTGAAATGGATCTCAGCATTGCTTTGATTTGCATCTCGCAAATGAGCAGTGATGCTATGTCCTTTTCGTGTATTTGCTATTTCTACTTATTCATCCAGGAAGTGTCTGTTCATTTCTGATGTCCATGTTTGGCCTGGGTCTTTAAATTCAGAGGCCCTAATTTTTTCCATTCTTTTTTTTTTTTTTTTTTTTTTTTTTTTTTTTTTTTTTTTTTTTTTTTTTTTTTTTTTTTTCTTTTTTGTCTTTTTTGAGACAGGGTCTCGCTATGCAGTTCAGGCTGGCTTTAAGCTCACTTTGTAGCTCAGGCTGGTCTCGAACTCACAACAATCCTCCTGCCTCAGCCTCCCGAGTGCTGGGATTACAAGCATGCGCCACCACGCCCGGCTTTTCCATTCTTTATGTATTCCAGATGTTAGTCCTTTGTCTGAGGAACAGGTGGCAAAAATTTTCCTCAGAGTGGGTTTTCTCCTCACTCTATTCATGACTTCTCTTGCTAAGTGAAAGCTTTTCAAGGTCCCTGTAGCGAATCCTTTGTGATAGTCCCATGCAGCTGGGGCATTGCTCCTAAAATCTTGACCTACATGGATGTTTTCAAGAGTTCCACCTATTCTGTCTTCTAGCAGATTTAGTGCTTTTTTAAATATTTAGATCTCTCACTCATTTGCATTTTGGTTTAGTGCATTCTGGAAGGTATGGGTCTGTTTCTCGTCTTCAGCATACAGCATGCCAGTTTTTCCAGTACCACAGTAGAGAGGCTGTCTCTCTTCCAGTGATGGTGTCTGTCTCCTCTGTCAAAGATTAGGTGGTGCAATGCAGACTGGTGCAACCACCATCTAAGTCAGTGTGGCGATTTTTCAAAAAAAACCCTAATATTGAGGTTTCTCTCAACTCAGCTATGCCTCTTCTCACTACCTTTCTGGAAGAACCAGAAGCATCATACCACAGAGATAAGGTGCACCCATATTTATAGCAACAGAGTTTTTGAAAACTACATTTTGGAAGCAATCTAAATATTCATCAACCAAGAAATGAATAAAATAGATGTTTTATACAATGGATTACTACTCTCATAAAAAAGGAGAAACTTGAGATGGTTCTAGGAGTAGGTGCAATTTTAGACCATATGCTTATTTGAAATCAATCAAACACACATGTTTAAATACCGCATCATTTCTCTGCTGTGAGAAACTAGAGTATAAACGAGGACCAAAGTGTATAGTAGCTATTACAAAATAGGAAAAAATGGTCAAATGAGAAGGGGATCTAGAGAGGGGAGGGGATGATAGAGGGAAGGAAGGAAGGAAGGAAGGAAGGAAGGAAGGAAAGAAGGAAGGAAGGAAAAAAATGAAAGAGAAAAGAAAAAAATGAAAACAAAGCTTGGGTAAATAAAGAGGGGAAGAAGTATTGAAGGAAGGGTGAAGGAATAAGGAAAATAAAGAATCAAGATCACCAGGTCCAGATAAAAATTCCCTATGATGAATATGACTATTATGTCTACCTAAAATGTACCAATAAACTTAATTTTTTCAAGAACTAAAGAAGACAAACAAGAGAAACATTAATAAGAACTGGCTGTTCTGAGCATACAGAAAATGAAGAAATAGAAACATAGTTGAAGGAGAGTACAAATGAGCATGATTAGGAAAAACCACAGCAAAACCGTCGGGTATCTCTGTCCTGGTCTGCAGGGCAGGGCTGGGAGCCACCCGCACAGCATCCATTCTTCCCACTCCCTTTCTGAAGAGTGTAGAGTGCCATCTGGGGTGCCAGTGTCCCCAGGCTCTGCAGCTTCCAGCAGGACACAGAGGAACATAGGCACAAGTTAGTGGGGAGAAGTCAGAGAAGGTCTCCAAAGAGAGCTGCACCAGGGAACACAAGCACCATTTGCCACTCCACGCAGCAGAGGCACAGAGGCAATGAGGTGACTTAGCGCAAAAGCTAGCACTGTGGGTGGGGAGAAGGACCTGGGCAGAGCCCAACTGATGTGTCCATGGAGCTGCACCCACTGGGGATGAGGAGAAGGGTCCTGGCAGACCCAACCCCTGTTGGGCCAGCCCCACACTGCTGACCACTGTACTGCTTTTGTGTTTAAGCCACTGCTTGAGTTTTCTATCAAAATTGGCTGAATCCTAATCCAAAGTGTTGGGGCCTATAGAATTTTAACTAATTATCTTCTGTGTAGCTTTTGTGCCCAGAACTTTTTTTTTTTTTAGGGGAAGGTCTACAGGATGTTCAGGGTCTCACTACTAGATGGGGCTCATAGGGATTTGCCTGTTTACATCCTCCCAAGAACTGGGATTACAATCACGCGCCACCACATCCAATGTTAATTGCCCTCTGAGCGTGCCCAGGGGGCAGGGCCGGCACAGCAGGCCTGGGGATTGAACCGCCGGCCCCTGTACCTGCTTGTAGGTGCTTTAATTCACTAAGCTATTTGGCCAGCCGTCCCACAAAAGTTAGTAATGAAATTGATTCTATATTGTCTCACATATCTTATTAGGAACGTAGTTAAAAATTGCCAAGGCTTAAAATATATTTCATATGTATAAAATGAGGACGTTTTGTGTCTAAAAAAAGATCGTGTGTATGTGCATGCATGCGTGAAGCCACGCAGAACCAAGTTGTGGTTCCTGATAGATTGCGCATTGCTAGTCTATGTCTGTGTAAAATTTTCTCCTGAATTTAGTCACTTAGGTAGACTTCGTAGAGATAGGAAGGAGTTGTGGGAAATGTGGGCAGTGGGAGAAAGAAGGGCAGAAATGTTCGCGATGTGCCACACTTGTATGTGCGAACTCCCTACATCAGTATAATTATTAGTGAAAACATACAATACTTTTTTAAAAACTTAGCGAGTTAAATTTAAAAAAAAATAATTTATTATCTCAAATGTCTCCAGATTCTGAAGAGGCTTCACCGGGAGCTATGACTCAGTGTCTTTCATGAATTTGCAAACACTCGGGATCACCTGCGGCGATGACCCCGGAGTCCCTGCCAGGCCCACCGCGCACTTCGACTGCCTCGAGCCCCGACCTCCCTGCTCCTCGCCACTGGGATCCAGAGGCCTCGCGGATGCTTGCTCACATGAGGCTGCGCTGCTGGAGAGAAAAGCCTGGGAAAGGCGCTGCCGAGGGCGGGCTTTTCTAAGCCAGCCCCGCACCGCGGCTCCACTGGCCACGCACAGGCAGAAGGCCCCAGAGGCTCACGGCACCCGGGGAGATGGGAGCATCAAAGTCCTGTGAGCAGCTGGCCGGCCCAGACAGGCTCGCCCAAGGAGCTGCGGCCTCTCAGCTCTGTCTCTCCAGCCCGTGCTTGATTTAGTCATTGTCCTCATCCCTATCTGCAGAGGATAATTCATGTTTTTTTAAAAATTTTGATATACTACAACAATAAAATAAGAATCACTGTTTCTCTTTCCATTTTCCATTACTCTCTCTGGGAATGATAGACACTAATTAGCAGGAGAAAACCTGAGTTGCTTTTACAATGTAGCATTTTGTATCGGTAGACTGCGAGGCTGTATTCTTCACTAGCTGACAAGTGTCACCTACCGATATTTCCTCATCTTCAAATCAAATAACAAAACTTTTATTTTCAATTTCAGAAAAGTTAGTGTTATATTGAAATACATTTGAAATCATTGTCAACAGAGTGACACAAAGCTAGATCAGCCCTCTCTACCTGTTAGAGAAAGGACAGTATTCAGGCTGGGGAGACAGCTCGGTGGCATAAACACCTGCCTGGCAGGCTCAAGGCCTGGAGTTCATGCCCCAATACCATCTGCCATGCTGGCCCTGAAACTGGGAATGGTGGCCCACACCTGTAATCCCAGCACTGGAGAGGCTGAGGCAGGGGGATCACTATGAGTCTGAGCTCACTATGAGTCTGAGCTGACAGAGAGAGAGAGAGAGAGAGAGAGAGAGAGAGAGAGAGAGAGAGAACAGTATTCAGTGTTGTGAATGCCAAACCTCAAAATACATAAAATGCGTAAAACACAGTTGCTAGCAGGACTCTTAATTACACCTTAGCAGAATGTTCATCTTATCAGAAAGCTCTGAGATGTCTCTCTAACTCTGGAAGGCAAATCACATCCCTCAAAACAGCAATGCTAAGCCATGATTACCTACAACAACACAGTGACGTGTGTCACCTGTCCTCTCCTAGGAGAATTACAAAAGTATTCCTCACAACCATCTCACACACAGCATCATAATTTGACATTGTTTCACTTGTTTCAGCTGTCATTCCCATTCCAATTTAAATATAAAAGAAAGACATAAATTCAGCGTGGTGCGCATATTCTTCCAATGTCTCTTCCTAACGCTGAACTATAAAGCAGTAATTGGTAACATCTGTTGTCACTGACTATTTTCATGATCTACATTTGTACCTGGAAATGTGCTGTCACTAAGAGCGCATTAACTTTATTTTTGTTCAGATAGCGGTTCCCAGAATTTAACAACTGCATCTGTGACTGTCCCTAGTCAGGAAGTCATTCAGCAGAAATATAGTACAATGACTTTCAGCAGAATCATAGCACACACTGTACAATAAATACACTGAAAATTATAGCTAAGTATAAAATGCTAATTGCTTCCTCCATAGTCTCCAGAACAAATCTAGCTGGATTCTCACAGGAACAAAATGTTCAATTGTCCAAAGAAAATTTTTAAAAAGGAACTAGTCTTTATCTATCTGGATGGTCTAGAGTCAAGGGCTCACCTTAACACGAGTCAGTGCTCTAGGACAGCATACTTTGGTGTAATAGAAAACACAATAGCAACTTCTGAGCAATTTTGCCCTAAAATTACTCCATAAATATTATAACCATGGATTTTCATCCACCCCAGCAGTGGGACAGTCGTGTCATTTCCCCTGATAGAAAATTTGATTCTTGCTTTTCGATTACTCAGCCAATGAATGCATCAGTTATTTCTAGTAAGGCCAAAGTGAGTTCTACCATTTGCACCCTAAGGAGATCTGAGTTAATGATTCACCTCCCTCAGTCATACACAATTAGGTAAACTGACAAAACCAACAAACATCCCATTACAGCTGTCTTAAATACCTAAATAGCTTCATCAACATGGATCTATCCTTACAGCATTTTAGGGGAGGAAAAGTGCCTTTCCTTCTGCCTGCTTTATGCACATTGCTGGAGCTCCTGTAGGAAAAGATGAACAAAGGAAAGCAAGCACATTCACCTAACATGGGTTCTAGAGCATCTGGGAGCTGAGGAAACAATGCGGCCCCAGAAGCCTGTGCCTTCGCATTTGTATGTTGGTGCTGACAATGGGTAGCCCGCTGGGGTAAAGGGCTTGCCTGCCACTGGCCAAAAGTTAGGTCTAGATGTCAAAGTCATGATATCAGAAGGGCCGCAAGAGCAGCGGCATCTATGACACACACAGGACTGCCATGCCAAAGACAGTGGCAAGAAGCACCGTGGGGAGACGGCGTTGGGAGGCGACTGAGGTGGTCGTGTTGGGCGGGGTCGTAGCGCGCTGCCCAGGCAGTTTACGCGGCGTAGCTGGGCGCCTCAGCGGGGCGCACCCGCTCACCTTTGCGAGTGCTTGGCCCGGTCAGTCCCCCTCCAGCCGAACATGGACTTCAGGGAAATTCTCCTGATAGCTTCCAAAGGACAAGGTGTCAACAATGTGCCGAAAAGGTACAGTTTGGCAGTGGGACCTCCTAAGAAAGAC
>PVKA01007380.1:0-78153 GCA_004027165.1 Ctenomys sociabilis
GTGAAAAAATTGACATGTATATACTGTTCATTATTGTTTATATTAAGTTTTGTTTTAAATATGTACTATGTGTATATATTGTTTGCAGACATTATTGTTTATGCCTTAGAAGGACTGTAGCATTTATTTTAGTCTGAAGGTAATTACAACTATACATCTTGTACAGTAATTATCCTCTACCAACACTGTGGCGTCTCCTTAATCTTGGTAGTGCCTGCCTTTGAAACAGGGTGTAGGGGATATTAGTTTTCCATTTTTCTATTTTGTTATATAATTTTAAGCCACCAGGGCCTAAATTAAAGTATAATCATTTGTATCCATGTGAAATAAAATCGTGACAATTTCCTACACACACAGTATTTTTTCATAGAGACATTTCCCTCCCATTTGCCTTGCCTCAGAAATAAATTTAAAAGACATTTGTAACCACTGTGTTTTATCTACTGTGTGTTGTGGCAGCCTGTCAGAGGCAAATAGATCAAAAAAATTTTTGTACCTATGTAAGAGTACTTGGAAGTTTTATTTAAAATAAAATGTTGTGAAAAAGGTAGCGTTCTTTTTTAGGAGTGTTATTTTTCACTACTATGTGTGGCACAGATACAATAAAAGAATTTTACAAATTAGTTTTTTAGTTTTTCTTAACCTGAAAATAAATCCAGTTAATTTAAATTTGATTTTAGGGCTGAGGAGATAGCTCAGCAATCTAAGTGCCTGTCTGGCAAGCACAGTGACCCAGGTTCAATCCCCAATACCCCATGCTGTGCCAGCCCCAGAACCTGAGTCATGCCATGCCAGCTACTGAAACTGGGCATGGTGGCATACATCGGTAATCCCAGCACTGGGGAGGCTAAACCAGGAGGATCACTGTAAGTTGGAGCTGCATAGTGATGGGTGTAAGTAAAGTCCCTGAACTGAGAACTTCTCTGGATTTCATTTTCATATTTCTACACTTTCCAATGTAAAAATATTGGCATACTTAATTTTCGTTCAGCACTGGGGATTGAACCAAGTTCCTTCACCCTGAGCTTAGCTCTAGCCCTTTGCTTATTTTTTTTGTATTTTTGAGAGAGAGCCTCACTAAGTTGCCTACAGTGGGCCTGAACTCATAGTCCTCTTATCTCAGCCTCCTGTTATGCTAGAATTATAGGCAAGTGCCACTATGCCTGACTTGGAATACATTTTTATAGTCATATCTTTATATAACAACAAATAAATATTATTAGACATATAACCCAGTTGTCAGTAAGAAAGTGACAATATAAAAGAGTATTATAAATGATCATATAAATTAGTCTAATAAATGATGAAATTCAACCATTCAAGAAGTACATACTTTAATCCTTCCTTATCCTTCTGGTAGATGTCAGGGAATCACTGCTGAGAAGTACAAGTTTTTCTTCATGAGCTTACCAACTAATGAATTAGATCTCAGCTAATGTCGACTGCTGCTTGTTTAGTTTTAGTACTGGCTATAGACCGCAAGGCTTCAAACATGCTCGGCAAGTGCCTAAAACAGCTACATCCCTGTCCCTCAGTCCTATCCACTGCTTTTAATACTGAAGGGAGAATAGAAAGCTTTGAAGAAAATATTTCTTTTTCTTTTTTTCGGCAGAACTGGGATTGAATTCAGGCCCTTGCGCTTGCCGGGGAAGTGCTTATTCTACTGAGCCATCTCCCTGGTCCCATATTTCTCACTTTACAGTGCTTCAAAACCAATAATGTTTTCTAGACTCCCTAAATTATTGAAGATTTACCTGAAATTCAGGTGCTGTTATATAAATATGCCTGAAGCAAATATTGCACTGTGATGTAAGGGAAAGTGTGTGGTTTTTATTTTTATAGAACTGTCAGATGCAGGATAGTTTTTTTCTTCATTAAAATTATTTCCTTAAGGGGGATGCTTATGTTTCTATTAAAATCTATAGGGAGATGAATGAGAGCATGCTCATGGTTGGCGATCTCATAAATGAAATGCACTCATGACGGTTTCTCAAGAGTAATGATTTTCTTTTTTTTTAATAATTTTCTTTTAAAAATAAAGTACTCCTGAAAAGGAAGAAAGGTTAGTAGTAAACATTGGTCCTTTGGCCTGGAGTCCTCGCTGAACCTCAGCAGAGGCAGCGGAAGAAGCAAAAGAGCTGCAGTCGAGAGACAACAGCACACATTCGAGGATCCCTTGCTAGGCAGGTGACCCAGTGCACTTGGTGCCCACAGCTGGGCTTATGCTCAAAAAAATCAGTGTCATCATTCTTCTCAAACATAAAAAGTTATCACACACACACAAACTTCCTAGACTAAACCCCTATAAAATAACTCAAAAATCATAGAATTATGAGTACACACCACATACTATAAATAAAGTATGTGGTTTTGTTTGAACTTTATCCATTTTAGTTCTAAATATACTTTAAATTATAAAAAATAGCCTAATGTCTGTCATTCAAGTAATGACTAATCAAATTTCATTAATCAAGAAATCCACTGCTATTAAAGGCAGGAAATAATAATTTGAAACAATATATGACAGTAAATTAATATTTATCAAATTGTTAACCACAGGGAAAATTAAACAGTTGAAAATCTATAGATTCATTTTAAACTCAAATGAAATTAATTACTATAAATGCATGATGATCTTTTTCTTGTTTCACCTTCAAAGTACAGTTTGTTAAAAGCACTAATTTAATCACAATTATGAGGTGCTCTTATCTGTCCTTGGTGCCTTAATATGCTCCTCTGTGCACCTCCTTCTTCTATATTCCTAGAACCTTTCAAGAAATTCAAAACCTACTACCTTTAGCTTTGTCCTCAAGAAGAAAATCTGATGTGAATCATTTGCCTCATCTTAAATTCAGTTTGTAGGCTGTTGCTTGCATCCACTTAGGAAATGGAAGATGTTTTTGTTCTATAAAAGAACTTCAGTCTACTTAGATGAGGGGGTTATTTTAGTAGAACTGGAATTTTGCTCTCACAGGGATGAGAGATAATACACAGAAAAATCAGTAGAACCTTATTCCTTTCTGATAAAGAATCTTGCCTTTAAAAAATCTTTTTGATATCCTTGGGTCCCATCCCAACTCTATTGGGAAAAAAATTTTCTTAAACCTCAGGTTAACTGAGGCAAGTAATTCTTGCCCTCAGTCCATGGCATACTCTTTTAATTGCTCTCATAAAGACCTTCTTTTGTTTTGTCCCCTTTCTTTAAACAACCACTTCTAATGTGTCTCCAGCCAAACTATTATGTACTATTTGTTTAGCAATATGTAAAATATGTAAGGTGAAAAAAATCTACATGTACACAGAGAGGTTCTTTTGTTTTTCTTTCTTTCTTTGTGTGTGTGTGTGTGTGTGTGTGTGTGTGTGCGCGTGCGCATGTGTTAACAGGGTCTTGCTAGGTAGTACAAGCTAGCCTCAAACACATGATGTGCCCAAGCTGGCCTTGAATTCACAAGCCTCCTGCCTTACCCTCCTGTGTGCTGGGATTATAGGCGTGCACTGCCACTCTTGCAGGTCTGCACAGTAGGTTTTTCTTTTGTTTTGTTTTTTAACTCACTTGCATTATGCAATATATACTTCTCTCTTTTTATTGTTTCTGTTTCCTCTAAATTGAAAAATGTATATATTTCTTTTGATTGTTTCAGGGTATTCATCACAAGGGATAGCACATTTTAGTTACAAAGTTCTGTAAGAAATTAAAACCAAAATTATCTGCAACTCTTCCCCTGAAAATAATGCTCTGATGTTGTAATACATGAGCCTTGGTAAGGAGCAAGTTTCCAAGGTTTCTCCCCCCCCCCAAAATATTTTGATTTCATGCTCTTATTTAAAATTTTCCACATTGTATCAGAGTTAGTGTGTATGACCAACATTATATGGTAGAGATGGCATGCAGATTCCTAGCCTAAACCCCTATAAAATAAATTCTTGTTTCCACCTTGTTATCTTGGGTCATCTGCTCCAGTAAGGCCAAGCACTATACTGTAAGAACATCCTAGCAGCCCTATGGAACAGCTAATAACTACCTGCAACTTAGCAGCCATGAATGAAGGACCTTAGAAGTGGATCCTCCAGCCAATGTAAATGTTCAGGTGACTGAGGCTCCAGCGAACATCTTGATTGTAACTTGAGACTCTGAACCAGAACTACTTGGCTATGCTACAAATCAATTTATGACCCAGTAGAAACTATGAGATTGTAAGTGTTTTGATGTTTTAAGCCACTCAGTTTTGAGTAATTCATTACATGGAAATAGATAGCTAATAATTATGGTAAGATTTTCTCCAGCATATATACTAGGGGAGAACCCTTAGATTATCAGATGCACATACTTAGTTTTCCATGATCTTGCCGCACTACTCTCCCGATAATCTGTACCAGTTTACATATTCTGCCACCAGTCCTACTCCAAACCAGTGTTCAATATTTGGTTAATTTTTCATAAATGAACAGATTTTGAATTTTTTTTATGGAACCAGGGATTGAACTTAGGACCCTACACTTGCCAGGCAAGTACTTATTCTACTTATCTATCTCTCCAGCCCCTTCGATATTGAATTTTTAAATTCAAGTGTCAGCTTCTACTTGAATTTGCCTTCTTGTCATTTCTTGTCATTGTTGTGTAATGTAGACATGTGTACCTCTATCTGCTTTTTAGGAACCATTTAAACTGCCCTAAATTTTATTTGCATCTGGTGATATTCAAGAGATAAAAGTATTAGTAGTTGCTCTGTTTACTTGGACAGGTTCAAGGAAAATACTGCAAGTTCTCAGGTATTACTGGAGCTAATATTTATTTATTGAGTAGCAAAAGTACTGTTTGAAAGTGTGATAGATAAGAAGCTCACTAAACCCTTCTTGAAGGGAAAGCTAATTTGTATCTTCTGGACCTTCATGGAAAACAAGTTTGCATCTTACCATGTAAATCCATTTTGAAGAAATAGCAAAGAGTATTTGAGTCTTCTGTTTTGTAGCTCCTCCAGGCCAGCCCTACACAGGATCATTTGAGTTGTTCTCAACAGATCCCTTAAAAAAGCATTATGAAGTATACTATGAACTGTATGTAGTTCATTCTTTAAACTTTGTAATTAAAAAGAAAATTTCAGAAACTAAGCATTAAGCCAGATTTCTGTAAACACCCTTATTCTCCCTGAATATATTCATTTTACCCGTTAATAAAAAATAGCTCTAACAATCATGTTAATGGATGTCAGTGACCATGAATGAGTTTTGTAGAATTCAGTAATGAGTAATAAAAGAGAAATAAAACTTCTAACCATTTCAAAACAGATCTGAGGTACAAGAGAAGTCCATTGCTTTTGGTAAGTCACCAAATGTAATGAGGCAATATACACAAAACAAGAGTGCATAGAGACTAACAGCCTATAAATTGACAGGCCATATATTTAACTCTGCTGATTCTTCCAATTCTCAAAATCTTATTTTAATAATTGCTTCAATACCACATTTAATATTTGCAGTACATTTTTCTGTCTTCGTTGTACCAAATCTCAATTATTTTCAGCCATTAAAAATTGTCATAAATCTATTTAAATATTGGTAAGTTAAATGAAATAGCTAATTATAATACAGAATTGCAATATTTTTGTTAAATATATTTCATGCACTTAGAATGGAGAAAATTTTGAAGAAATATCAATTTAAATAATCTTCCCTTATTCTGTAGAAATTTAGAACACTTTACTGTCTTATTGCCATAGCTGTTTTAATGTATCTGCAACAAATGTGCATTATTTACTTTTTTAACTTTTAAAATGTCACAACCAAATATGGCAAATTTAGCTCATAGATATAACTGGTTGGGGCCAGGTAGATAGCTCAGTAGAATAAGTGCTTGCCTGGCAAGCGCAAAGGCCTGAGTTCAATCCCCAGTTCCACAAAAAAAAAAAAGGTATAACTGGTAAAATATTAATGATTAAAATTGACATCACATTATATCATAATGGAGATCTGCATTAATTTCATGTGTATTACCTCACTTCAGTTAAATACCTTCTTTATTGTACACACATATTGCAGGTGGAAGACATTTTAGTTGCCTGTTTGGTAGTTATTTTACATTTCTTTCTGTGGTTTGGTTTTGTTTTTTAGATGTTTATCCAGGGAAATTTTATTTTTTCTTTTGCATTATAAGTTTCCTTTATTTTATTTATTTATTTTTATTTTTTAATTTTTGTTTTATTGAAGTACAAATATCAATGAGACAGTTTTAAGATACCTTGACAAGATGGATTTGATAAATTAATGCATTGCAATCTGTTTTCATGTTTTGGTATCATATAAGGTGCATACATGATATTATACTTACAGACATTATTATACCATATGTCTCTTATCATTAAATAGAGTGTAGCTGTTTGTGTATCTTATTTTTTATACCTGAATTACATCAAAGATTCAATAATTAATACTTTCTACCTTGTTATTTTCCTAGTGGTTGTCTATAGTACTAGAAGCTGACATAATATCCTGTCCAACCACCATTAGTGCAAATCTTGCCTCTCATAGGATTATGTAGAAGCACGGCATATCTATCCCAACTGTACTGTCCATACACACACATCATGATTCTTCCATTCTATACCCCCAGGGAAAAATTTTGATTAGCAAGCAAACTATGGTAATTCAGTTCTTGAGACTAAAAGGTGGCATGTGATACAATTCTGGGTAGCAGCACATGAGGAAAACTCTTCTGGGAGACATCTGGACAGTTATCTAGGAGAGAATTTATGTCTAAAAGGGACATACTCTTTTGTCTTTGGATATGAATGTGAAACACCATGAAACTCCTGTGGCCATCATCCACTGGGCAGAGTCAAACCTGAGAGAAGATAAAGGTTACTGAGAATGGAAGTAATGGGAGAGGGAAAAATGGAAAGAACTTGGTTTCTTTTTTAATTTTAAAGAAGAAAAATTAAGATCTCAAAACAGGATAAAAGGAAAGTAACAATGTTTAGTACATTGGGTATTGTTACCATTAGTTACTCAGGGTACAAGATATAGTCATATAATTGTCCAAACAGTATTTACACAAACCTTTCTTCTCAATGAACTAAGAGATATCAATAATGTAACTAACTTAACTGTCTAGTGTATATATTTTTTCTTGCTTTTCCCTTCCTCCTTTTCTCATTTCCCCTGTCCCAGTTTCTCTTTCTTTTCAAAGAGTTCCTTCCCATTTTACAATATCTATTGCATTTTTTTTTTTTTTTTTTTTTTTTTTTTTTTTTTTTTTTTTTTTTTTTTTTTTTTTTTTTTTGTCTTATTGAATCAGGGTCTCACTATGCAGTTCAGGCTGGCCTTAAGCTCACTTTGTAGCTCAGGCTGGTCTCGAACTCACAACAATCCTCCTGCCTCAGCTTCCCGAGTGCTGGGATTACAGGCATGCGCCACCACGCCCGGCCCTCTATTGCATATTTTGGATGTTACTCTTTTAGCTTTTCATACTAGGGAGCCAGTATGATGCTTACACATGTGGATCTGGTTTATTTCACTTATGAAATAAGTATGGTCTCCACTTGCATCCATTTATCTGTGAAAGTCTCAGGTTTATCTTTATGATTGAATAGTACTGCATTGTATAAAAAGACCACATCTTTTTTTATCCATTCCTCAATTGATGGGCATTTGGGTTGTTTCCCAGATCTACCTATTTATAAACTGTACTGCTATAAAAATGTGGTGCATATACATTTTTAACTTTTCTGGGAAGATCCCCAGAAGAAGAATAGCTTGGTCAAATAGGACCTCTAGTCCTAGAATTTGAGGAATGCCCACACTGGTCTCCACCATGGAGAAGGGTTCCTTTTTCCTCACAGCCCTGCCATCATGTTACTGGTTAATGTCTTGATAATAGTGATTCTTTCTGGGGTGAGATGGAATTTCAGTGTCGTTTTCATTTGCATCGTTTGAATTACCAGTGATGCTGAATATTTTTTCATGTATTCTTCATTTAAGAAGTGTGTTTTCATCTCAGATGTCCATTTTTGGATTGGATCTTTAAATATGGGAGGACTTTTTTTTTTTTGAGTTCTTTATATGTTCTCAATAAAAGTTCATGTGTTAATAATGACATAAACCATGAAATTAATAAACACTGGAAACACACTACCTCTGGACATTGTGCTGGGTGAGATATATTATTTCGTAAGCCATTTTGTTTGGATCTTGTTTCAGATAAAAGCATTTTGACATAGCCAGGGCTACTTTTTTTGATGTACAACTCCAGAGAGCTCCATTCATGTAGATCATAACCAGCTGCTTTCAGAGACAGGAAAACTGAAACCAATACTACTGATTGTCTTTACCACAAAGTTAATTAAACATTAGTCAAGATTCAAGTGTTTGACTTTGGCCTTCAAAAACATAATATTAGCATGTTGGTATGTGAAACTTCCTACTTTCAGGTTTCCTCTTTTTTCTGAGCTCCAGTCCTTGCTTAACAGAGTCATATCTAAGAAAAAAGAAAAGGGGAAACTTCAGAGTTATTGACTTAAACGAGAATTTAAAGAAGAATATTTATTACTCTTCACCCCTTTATAATATTCTGCTGAAACATTTAAAAATTTCTATAGTTTGCATTCATTTGAAACTTTTTTCTACCGTGACTTCACAAGTTTCAGCTCTCTCTATGCTGGGTAAAAGGACCACATCCTCTTTATTCATTTTTCAGTTATGCTACAATAAAACAAAATTTATCATCTTGATCATTTAAATAGTGATAAGAGCATTCATATTGTGCAACTCTCACCACCCTCCACCTCCAGATTTTTTTATTATGCAAAACTGAAATGCTATAAACTGTAAATAATAACTTCTCATTCTTCATTTCCTTGGGCCCTGGCAACCTCCCAGGTGGTTCTACTTTCTGTTTCTATGAATTTGTGACAATTCTAGATTCCTTGTACAAATGAAACAATACACTACTAGTCTTTTTCACTTAACATAATGTCTTCATGTTGTAGGGTGTGACAGAACTTTCTTTTACATAATGAATGATATTCATTGTACTATATACAACATCGAACATTTGGGTTGCTTCTATCCTTTGGTTAATGTGAATTATTTTGATTATGCGTGCACACATAGCTCTTAGAGACTACTTTCAATACTTTTTTGTATATTATCCAAAATTATAATTACTGGATCTGAGGATAATTTTCCTCTTAAATACTAAGGAACTATCATACTGTTTTCTATAGTGGCGGTACCATTTGCATTTCTACCAACAAGGCAGAGTTCCAATGTCTCTGTATATTCACTTTCACTTTTTATAGTAGCCACGCTAATAGGTATAAGGTGATATCACTGTGGTTTTAATTTTCATTTCCCTATGATTAGTGATATTGAGCATTAAAATGTGCTTATTGGCAAAAATCAATAAAATATCAAACTGAATCCAAAATTATATAAAAAAAAGTACTACTGAGTTAGTAGGGGTGGGATGAGAGCTCCAGTGGTATAACACTTGCCTAGGATACAAAAGACCCTCAATTCAATCCCCAGGACCAAAAAAGGAAAAAAAAAATTATAAATGAAACAGGATTTATCTCAGGAATGTAAGATTAGTTTAATATCAAAAATTACCTTAAGGGGGCTGCTGAGATAGCTCAATAGAATAAGTGCTTGCCTGGCAAGTGCAGGTCCTGAGTTCAATACTGGTACCACAAAAATAAAAAAGTTGCCTTAATATGCTATATCAGTAAAGCAACAAAAGTCCCATGATAATTTCAACAAAGACACATAAAAGTATTTAATAATACCTAACCCCTGTGCATAAAAAAAAACATTCAAAAGTGGAATAGGAAAGAATTCCCCAACCTAGATAAAGATTGGCTAATACCAAATTTAATGGTGGGAAACTGTATGCTTTCCACTAAATATAATCAAGGAGTAAATACAGATGTCCATTCCCATAATCTTGTTAAGCATTATAGTGGAGGATGTAGCCTAGGCAATTAGGAAAGAAAAATGAATGACATTTGGTCTAGAAAGAAAGAAAAATGTTAATTGCATAGCTGCTCCTAAAAGTGGTTCACCAATTAAATGCTACTGTGTTTTGGGTTGCTCGCCTCTCCTAGAGCTGGATTCCAGGTTCTTCTCATCTTGAACAAAAAACTGAATGCAATGAGTGAAAAGCAATAGAAAAGTGTATTTGAAAAAGTGCAAGAGAAAAGAGAAAGGGAAACCAGGTCTAGAGCATGAACTTGGTCTGGGTAAAAGAGGAAAAAGCAAGGTAAAGTATACCCTGGAGGATGAAGGGCACACTATCATGAGGAAAGCCACAATAGCAAACTTTGAACTCAGCCCCTTGCGCTTGCCAGAGAAGTGCTTATTCCACTGAGCCATCTACTTGACTCCAGCAAACTTTTTGTATCTATGTCTTTTTTTTTTTTTAGCATTTTTTTCAAATTTAATTTAAGCAAGAACAAAAATCAGAAACAAAAACAGAAACAGGGCAACATATGACAATACATATGTTACAGCTTTTCAAACCAATAACAGCTAATTAACAACGGTTGATATCTATTTTATTTTATTTATTTATATTTTTATTGAGAAATAGCAAGGAGACAGTTTCAAAACCGATTAGTAGGACAGTTTCAATAATTAATACATTGCATATTGTGTTCATTGTGGTTATTCATAGTACAAGATGCAGACATGATATCCCGTCCAAACACTATTAGTGCAAATCTTTCTTCTCATTGAATTAAGAGAATATCTGTGTCTTCTTACACCGACCATGTCTGAAGGGCTCGCATGAGAACTCAGCGTATGAGCACCACAGTGCTGGAATCCCACACCTCAGGCGTCTGACATCACGTCTAGGCCATCCTACTAAAAACCCATTCAAGCTCTTTGAGACACCCACACACAGGGCTATGGAACTGTTATGCACATGTGTACACAGATCTTGTAATTAACAGTCATGCCTACTTCCCCAGCCAGTATCGGCATACCCTAATCTCCTATTTCAAAACTATCTGTGACAACAGATGATGTAAAAAATTCTGAGGATTCCACAAAAAATATAATTAAGAAACAAGTTCTGCAAGTTTATAGGATATAAAAGTAAGTAACACTTGTATTTATGCATAGTGACAAAAATCTGACTGAAACTAAAATGATTTCATGGATAATAGCATCAAAAGATATACTTTTATTTTTTTATATTAATTTTATTGAGAAATAGCATTGAGACATTCAAAACAGGTTAGGACAGTTACAATAATACATTACATATTGTTGTCTTCATAGTCATTATTCATAGTACAAATCTCATTGAACTAAGAAAGTAGAAGTATATTGATCCTATTTCATATATACAGATATATTACAAATATGTTTAGAAATATATGTAATAAAAATGTAAAGCTTGTGTTCTACAAACTACAAAACATTGTGGAGAGAAATTAAAGAAAATTAAATAGATGGAATGAAATATCATTCTGATAGATTTAAAGATTTCAAGGTTCTAATGAATCCTCAAATTGGTCTACAAATTCAATACAATCTACATCATAATTTCATATGGCTTTTTTATGGAAATTGACAAACTTGCTGAAACTCATACTTAAATGAAGGGAGTAAGACAGATGGGAGTAATCATATTCACAATCTTTTGAAGGTCACAATTGTCAATTTATAGACAAATCAGGCAAATTAAGAGTCTGAAAACAAGATATCTTTAAATCTAGTTCATTTTATTTTATTTTATCTTAAATTTTATTGGGACCTAGTTGATTTTTAAAATGATGCCAAAACAATTAGATGAAAAACAAAAAGGCCGGCATAAATGATATCCATATGCAAAAAAATAAAGTTGGACTTCACCTTCAGACCACACATAAAAATTAATTCAAGATGAATATATACATAAATATAAGAGGTAAAACTAGATAACTCTTGGAAGAATGCACCAAAGTAGATCTTTATGACCTTGCATTATGGTAAATCCTTCTTATATACTATGCCAAAGCACAAATGACTAAAAGAACAAAATGTGTAAGTTGAACTTTATGAAAGTCCACTACAGAACTACTAGGATGGCTATAACCAACAGGACAATTACAAATGTTTGTGAGGACATGGAGAAATTGGATCTCTGGTACACTGCAGCTTGGGTTCTAAAATACTTTTTACCTGTTTTGGAAAACATTTGGCAATTCTTCAAAGTGTTAAGTTTATAATCACTATATGCCCAAGACATTTCACTCCTAGGTATATAATTGAGGGACCAAAAAGATATCTACCCCTAAATTTGCACTAAAATGTTTATAGCACCATTATTCAAAATAGCTAGAATTTGGAAATAACCCACATTCTATCAACTAATTACAAGATAAAATGCAGCATACTTGTATAATAAAATGTTATTTGGCAATAAAAATGTAAATTGTATAATATAAATAAATTGGCAAACAAGCTAAATGAAAAAAATCACAAAAGACTATATATTGTATGATTTTATTTGCAAGAAATGACTAAAAGCGAAAGCTATAAGAATAACAAGTGAATTAGTGTTTTTACAGAATATGGGATAGGGTGGAGGGGATTGGATAGTAACTGCTAATAGCTATGGGTTTGCTTTTATAGTAACGTTCTGAAGTGCTCTAATGTTAGATTGAGCTGTACAACTCTGTAAATATACTGAAA
Source organism: Ctenomys sociabilis (assembly GCA_004027165.1). Lineage (NCBI taxonomy): Eukaryota > Metazoa > Chordata > Mammalia > Rodentia > Ctenomyidae > Ctenomys > Ctenomys sociabilis. The sequence goes on from PVKA01007380.1 coordinate 12,676, forward strand.
ACTAGAATTGTCTTTATGTCCAGTTGGTGAGCTAAGTTATATGTCAAGCTACTAAAAAATGACTCAACATTCAATTATTGTAGATGTAGACAGAGGTATTGCCTACACTCTTAAAGACATATGCCTAAGAAATTAGGAAGTCACTGGAAAGATTAAGTGTATTGCAGATGAACCAGGCAGAACCAAAGAAGTCTATCCCTGTTTTATGTTGTACAGATAGGATTCTATTTCCTGGGCATGATTATCCAAGACAGATGAAGATAAACATGATTTGTTTAAGCAGTAAATTTTTGGAAGTCCTAGAAATATTAATTTCATAACCTAAACCTGTCCTACAGTTGGAAGCTATAGTTTTTTATGCTTGTTGGGTAGATAATTGTGCTTCATTCTGGGGTTTAGAACTAGAAATCCCATTACTGTGGTGTGTATCCCATGTTTCCAACTTAGACCTTTTCAAACATAAAAGGAATATTTTGATCTCTACTGTGTCTTTTGCCCCTCTTCCATGAGCCTGTAATTCAGGTGGGAAGACAGATGCCATTACCTGGATTTTTCAGACTGCTACAGGTAGCTGAAGTCTATCAGCTGAAAGTAGCTCATGGAGTCAAGATAGACCTATTTATAAGACAATTCTTGGTTTAGGTCTCAAAAAGTTATTCAGATTGTAACTGTCAACAAAGCACCACAGAAAGGCACACACCTTCATGAGACTCTGAAAAGCAGGTATAGCTAGAACCAAGCAAGCATGAAAAGCAATAAAGCAAAATGGATGTGCAGGGTCCAGGACATAAGAACTGCAATATTGGGAATAAGGGGTGAAGAGTGAAGGAGATGGAGGGAGGGAGGGAGAAATTGAGGGAGGAAGGGAAAAAAGTAAAACTCATTGGGAAGAATGTGGTTTAGCTAACCAGATTCAGTTAAAAGCTGAGAAGCAAGCTGGGCAAATATGAGAAATAGGACAGTTCTCCAGATCTCAGCAGTAGGAACTCAAGCGGTCTCTTCAGGACCTTGCCTCAGGAGTCACTCAATGCCACTCACCTGCATCCTTGATGCAGTTTAGAAATGCCAGCTCCCAGAAGAGACTTTCTGACTATGTGCTTTACCTCATATAGAGGGAATGTCAGGGAGGTCATTTTTGAAAGTGCTGCTAGGATCACTTGGAAAGAAAGGACAGCTCCCCAGAAGAAGAGCTGGATGCTATCACCTGAAGAGGAGGAAATAATGCTGTGTAAGAGCAAATGGCAAGTGTCCATACAGTGGTTTTTATATCCTGGCAAAAAAATTTAGAATGTAGCCACCATCTAGTTGGTTCCTATGTACACAAACCAAGTGTTTCCCAAATGTTTGTCCCATGGATTTGTGCATGAGATGGCCCCAAGATTAAATTAAATTTGGGAATACTATGTACAATGTTGATCCCCTAAGAGAATTATGGATATTTTCAGAAGAAAGTGTGAATTCTTCAGTAAAGAAGCTTGTCTTTAATTCATTATCTCTATACATATTGTTTTGTTTACAAAGAAACTATAATATCCCACAAAACTTTTGTGAAATACTCTTGAGAAGGGTTTCACCATCTCATTTAATTTTCATAGCAGCTCTGGAAGCAAATGCAAAATGCAATTTAAAATGTTAACCATAGCCGGGCGTGGTGGCGCATGCCGGGCGTGGTGGCGCATGCCTGTAATCCCAGCACTCGGGAGGCTGAGGCAGGAGGATTGTTGTGAGTTCGAGACCAGCCTGAGCTACAAAGTGAGCTTAAAGCCAGCCTGAACTGCATAGCGAGACCCTGTCTCAAAAAGACAAAAAAAAAAAAAAAAAAAAAAGTTAACCATAAATAACACCAATTTTCCTTACCTCTTCTGTAGGTCAAATGTATACTTTACACATGCCATGCCCCACCCCAGCATTGAGCAACATGTGGGAGGTGTGAAGGAGAGGAACTCAAGAGGAGTTCTGTGTTTTGTGCTTTCCTAACATCATTCCATCAGCAACATGGAATGTGTTTGGTCTAGCAGGAGTGGTGCAGGAGTGAGGAAAATAAAATCAGGATAGTAGTTTCTATAGCAGTTAGGAGATAGAAAAGTGTAGACATGAACTCAGGCAGCAGCAGAGATGGAAAAGAAAGGACTAGTTTGAAATGTAGACATCAGTATAAGGCAATCTGTTTATTTAAGGGATGTAAGAGATGCAGGAAGGTTCCTAGATTTCCAGGTTGGTTAACTGCCTATCAATGGTAGAATATACATAAGAAATTCACAGAATTATAAATTTCTTCAGAGTCAAAATATCATTCTGGAAAAAAATAAAATTACTAACATTCCTCACCTGTAAGAATAGTTTTTAAGTTTTAGACAAATTCTAATAGGTTCATGTGTAATCTATCCCATTTTAAGCAAGATATTGTGCTGATATTTCTGTAAATAATATATAAAAGCTATCAGGGAATTTTAAATAATGTAAAGCCTGTTAGATAATACCCTCAGATGTCTGTAGTAGTTAACTCCCTACATAATCAAGCACACCAAAATTCAGGAGCTTAAAATATCAGCCTGGATGGAGGGATATGGTGTTGGCTCCCCTCCATGCCTTGGGCTTCCTCACAGCACAGCTGGCTGGGTGCTAAGAGTGACCCAAGAGCAGAATTGCCTTTCAGGACGAAGTCTTGAAAGTTAGACAGCACTCCCTTTTGCTTGAGAACAGCATAATGACCCACCCAAATCAAGAGAAAAGGACTGCTGTCATTTGAAGAGTCCTCTAAAGATGCACATATTAAAAATTTACTCCCCATCCCCTGGGGCTCTTGAGAAGGGGTGGAAACTTTTTTAAGAGGTGGGACCTAGTGGGAGGATTTGGTGTCATCAGGTGTGTTCCTGGAAGGAATTTCTTTCCAGCTCCTTTTTCTGAAGTGAAAGTTTCCTGGACACAAAGTGGGCAATTTCGCTCTGCTACATACTCTTGTCATGATGTGCCACCACAGGCCTGAAACAATGGGCCAACTGATCACAAACTGAAACTTCCAAAATCATAAGCCAAACTAAATGTTTACTCTTCACAAAGTTGGTCATCAAGGACATAACTACCACCTCTTGATGGAAGACAGGCAAAATGGAAGAACAAAAGCAATGGGAAATATTGTTCCAGTCAGTTTTCTATTCAGGTCTCATGAAGCCTGAGGCAGAAGGATCACAGATTTTAGCCCAGTCTGCACAACTTAGTGAGGCAATGAGACTCTTATCTCAAAAATGAAAAATAAAATAAAATAGGGCTGGGGATATAGTTCAGCGGTGTAAGCGCCTGCCTGGGAAGCACAAAATCCCAAGTTCAAACCTCAGTATCAAAAAAGGGAAAAAAACTTGCAATGTATCTCAGTGAGGTCTTGGGTTCAATCTCCAGAACTAAAGGAAAAGAAAAATGCAATCTGCTCATTAGGTATAGCTTTTAATTCTTCTAAACTTCACAATGTTCCTTCTCAAGTTACAAATAGTAAAACTAAAGGAAGATCCTGATTTTCTTTGGGCAAAACAGCCAATTCTATTTTCTTTTTTTTTTTTCTGCAAAGCTTTATTTCAGAGGGGCTCAGTCCTGCTTGGCAGCTGCCTTCCTCATGGCAGCCAGCACACTGCTCAGCTCCTCAGGCTTCCTCTAGGTGTGGATATGCTTCTCCACCTTTTTTTTTTTTCTACGAATTTGAGGGCCTCTTTGTCCTTGAAGACCTTGAGCAGCCCATAGCACTGCTTGGAGGGGGTGAAGCTACCTCTCAGATCATGTCCCACACGAACTTGGTGTGTTTGGTGAGGCATCCACGATAGGAGCTGTGCCTTGGTTTGCTCACATTCTTAGTCACGTTATGGCCCTTGTTGAGGCCCACAGCACCACAGCTAACTCTTATTTAGCCAACTGATGGACAAGATACTATACAATGTTAAAGAATGGTATCATCCAAAAATGTTGCATTCCAGGCCTGAGCTGGCCACAAAAAAACAAAACAAAAATGTTACATTCCAGACTAATATGGGCAGTAAAAGTAAAATGAGAATATGATTTATTAATTTTGCAAGTCAAACTATTATTAAATGAATATGATTTGGCAATACCTGTAATATTTTCTTTTTCTGTAACTAAAGCTACAAATCTGGAACAAAATGTACTTTTTCCCCCCCAAAATTCCTTTTAACATCTTGAATTCTCTTCAAGAACACTAATAAGATATATCAGTAGCCGTGGCCCAGAGGCTATCCCATGGCTGTGGGCCTCAACAAGGGCCATAATAAGGATTTGGGAAAATGGAACAAAATAATGAAGACGCCAAAGGAAAAAATTAGTAAGATATGGGAAGTTGAAATTTTTAAATTTCACAAGCAAGAAAAAATATTTCTTGTACCATTTAGGAACCAAAAGCCATCACTGGAACAACAAAATTTCTTTAGAATGCAGCATATACCAAAGTTTATACTGCAAGAGCAAACCAACACTGAAACCACACAAAGGTTTCGAGGCAGATTTACTTACATCAGAGGGCGCTGACGGGTATTGTTTTCTGTTATTCTTACTTCCAGCCACATGTACGGCTTCCACCACCAAGGAATTCCTGGTGTGCCCAATGAAAACCGTCCTTATTCTGATCCTCTGACTTTTGTGTTTAGCAGTTTAGGATTTTATTTTATTTTTTCTGAAGGGAACTCTAATTCTTTCTAAAGAACTCATAACTTTTGCTGGCACAAAAGGATTGCATGGATGGGATAATGGAAAGAAGACTGGGTAGAAGGTGTATGTAATGGCATATGTAATGCAAAGGAGCAAGCTCAAGATGGGTGCCGTACCCATTTCCCGAGATCTCTCCTGTGGATAATGCTAGCTGTGGAGAGTGCGTGATTGCATCAGATATGAAATAATTTGTTCACAATTCTCAGATAGGATTTTAAGACATTTTAAAAAAGAATATACATGCAAACACATATGTACATATTTATAAGTCAAGCTGGATAGAGTGTCACAAACTAAGAATCTCAAGGAAGTTTTTTTATGTCTTCAACTGTATTGTTCTGGAAACTGATGCCAGGTTTGCCTGTTAAACCAGACAACCTTAATGCATCCTTGATTACTATGAAACTAGTATTCTGCAAGCTCATACTTCAGCTGGCCAGGCTTCAAGCATATTTTGGACCCTTCCCAGTTTTTCCTGCCCCTGTCACTTCTCTCTCCTCTGAGCTCCTCCTGTTTATTCTGGACCACACCCTTTAATCAGTGGCTGACTGACTAATTGCTTCACACCTACTCTGTTCCCCTTGCAATTGAAAATCTATTTTATCACTTAAAATATCTGTATTCCTTAAGTAATATTATTACAAGAAGCAGAACTAGATTGGATTTTTATCTGAAAATAACTACACAAACCCAGAAGCAAAATACCCAAATCTTTATTATTCCAAAGCAAAGGTCCAAATATTACGATAGCTTGTATGTCATAATCATACAGGGAAGTAAAACTCCCAACCTGACCCAGATGAGTTCGTGTTCTCTAAAACCGAAGAATGAATTTTAGGAACAAATGCAGGTTGAGGGTAAAACTTTATTGGAAAGAAAAGCTTCTGTCGGAGAGGGACAGAAGCCCCCACCCCCACCCCCCAGTGGGTTGCCCAGGAAACTGCCTCTTTCCAGGTATTTTTATAGGGCAAAATCCTGAGGGACTAAGGTAGAGAAGAGGTCTCGCTTAGGTGGATGTGGGGTGGGACAAAACTATGGTCAAACCAATGGGATTACAAGCACCATTGCTAAGGTAAAGTTAATTAGGCCCAGGACCAAATGGGGAAGTTAGTCACATAGTAAGTGGGCATGAATAGGGGACAGGGTCTCTTCCCTTTGGGGGTTGGGCTAGTGACTCACTTGGGTCTTTAGGTGATCAGCTACTTACTTAGAGTATCAATCCTAAGTGCTACTCTTTTAGCATTTGTTTGGCCTTTCGGTCTGGTTCACAGCCGGAGCCTCCATCCCTCCTAGAGTTGAGAACATCTTGTTTCTTGTATTATCTCTTTCCAGGGCCTGGCCCTGCCTGACTGCCTAAAAATATTTCTATATAACTCTGCTGCCTACAACAATAAGATAACCAATTCACTTATATAAGTGATCAAAGATCTTTATAAATTCTTATGAATTTATCTTTATAAACCGTTCCTATAGTTTATTGGAAAGATATTTTAGAACATTTCCCAAATTGCAAACATGTAGCAGGGCCTCCTGAAGCAGAACCGACCAGCTGTCCTTGAAGTCACTGTGCTATACTGGCCTGTGTAGCCAGGGGCTTCTTTTACATATTTCACCTAGACAGTATTCTAACTAGTTTTGCTCACCAAGTTAGTGAAGATAATAAAGGTATTATTCAAGTCCAGCAAGACTGAAGAGACAGGCAATACCATACACAGTATTGCTGAGAGTGTAAACACGGGACCATCCCGAAGGCCACAAATTCTTAGCAGTCCTGTACTTACCAAAAAACTTCACATCCTTATGCCCAGTAATTCCATTTCCATTTGATGAAAAGTACATGATCATAAATGTGCACAAACAAGATGAATATAATTCTTGTTTCACAAATATATTGTAAAAATAAAAAAAGTGCAAAACAAAAATGGAGATAAAATTAATGTTTAACATTATTTACTGTGTGGTGATGATTTTTTTAAAATTTTATTTTAAAGAAAAAGAACCAAAATTCCAAAACAATGATAGGAGGGTAACAATGGTTAAGGCATTGCATATAGTCATCTTTACTCTTAAGATATCAGCATTTAATTGTCCAAGCAATATTAGCACATACCTTTCAACGAACTAAATAAAATTAGTAACTTTCTTTTACACATACATATATTTTCCTTTTGCTTTTCCCTTCGTTCTTTTCCTTAATCCCCTGACCCAATTTCCAAGTGGACGTTCGACAGAAAAAATAAAGCTAATGAAAAAATTTTAGGCATGGAAAATGCTCAGCATGTAAGTTTTACAAGGCAGTATGCAAGGCTTTTTGTTCAATTACTGAATTTTACAAGCATGCAAGACGAATTATTATTTGATGTGATTATTAGCTATTTCTTTTGTATTTGTTTTCCGTATTTTTTACAGCAAATTTATTTATACAACTTGTTTTTGAAAACTATTCTTTTGCAGTATTTTAGGAAGTAAAGAGGTGTTCAGTCTTAATTGTAACGCACTCTGGTAATTTAAAAATTTAAGAGCTTTACCAAATTGTGAATTTTGACATCCTCTTTCCCCTTGCACTTTGATCGCAAATCATCTCCCACAATCTCAGTTTCGTCTTTAAATGTGAGCATTTCTAGGTTATTACTCCCAGAGAGGAAATTTTATCAATGTTCCTCAGTAAAGAGCACACTAAAATCCTTTGGATTAATAGTAAACGCTACCCAGTATCGTTAATTTATCTGGACGTAGTCCTACGCATCGTGCATGCAGTTAACAAGTACTATGAAGCCGAGGAACTTCCTTTCATCGGAAGGCCGGGCAGTCCACGCACCTGGACGCCGCGGTCCGTCCGCGAGACGCCGGAAGGCTGAGACGCCGCCCAGGGCTCGCGAGACTACAGGGTGCGCTCCGGGATGTGGGCGGGGCCCTTGGGAGCCCTGGCCCCACGTTGGAAGGTATGTGCTAATATTGCCGAGGAACCTGGGGCCAGGGCCGCCTCCGGGACCACGCGCCGCTGAGGACAGTGACTCGAAGGCGCGGCTCAAGGAGCGCGACGACTGCGCGAGGAAACTCCGCGCGGCCAGGGCGGGCTTTCAAACTTCAGGCCGCGAAGAGTGTCGACGCCGTGCCCTCCCCGTTTTATGAAAGACATTTCTGGATTCAGTAGACCTTGAGACTTCACCTTTCTGAACCAAACCAAAACAACAAAAATGCTGGGAGCCCTTCCCAAGCCACATACCACGCCCAGCGATCTCCGTCCGCCCGCGGGGGCGGAGCGCGGTGGGACGGGCCGAGGGGGGGGTGGGGCCCGGCCGCGCATGCGTCCTGGCGACGCGCCCTCATAGGGGCGGGGCCTGTTGCCAGCTGGGGTTGCTCTGGGCAACGTCGCGTCGACTAGTAGCTCCCGCCGGGCACCCGAGAGCCCCGGGCTGAGCGTAGCAGAGCTGGCTTCCTACTCTGCCGCGACCGCCGGCGAGAGAGGCCGGTGACGTCCCTGCCGGGCGCGGAGCGAGGCTGCCCTCCCGCGGGGAGACCGAGCGGAGGCCGCGAGCTCTCGGACTGAGCGGATTCTGGGTGCTGTCCTGCGACGGAAGTAAGTAGCGGCGCCGTTTGGGGTGCTCCGCGCAGTGGGGTCCGTCTGCAATAGGTAACCACGCGTGTAGACGCCGGCCCGCCCGGCCTGCGGGGCTTCGGCGGAGACAGGCGGGGAGGCGTGGGGGCGAGCAGCCGTCGGAGCCGTCCGCGGACGGAGCGCGGCAGGCCGAAGCGCGCTGGAAGACCCGCCTGTGTGGGCTGGCGCGGGGTCAGTAGGGAGCTGTTCGGAGCGCAGCGCCCCGCACAGTCTTCAGCGCGATGGAAGCCGTAACCTACCAGATTTTTTAAATGATTATGTGTTTTTTCTGAGGGGGCGGGGGTGACCTTTTGCGATTAAAATAGAAGAAAAACCATGCTTGATTTTTTTTTGGGGGGGTGGGAGATTTCCATAAATAAGATTAAGAGATTGTGACTTCTACTAGTCAAAATTATACCTATGTCTTTAGGCCCGATTACTGTCTCATTCTACACCATTTTTTTTTTTTATAGTTGCAGCTTTTAGAAAAAGCTTTGGTAGTTATATTCTTTAATCATCTCATTTTTTATATAATATTTAAGGGCTAGAGCTCGGTTAGCTATAGGATAGTATTAAGGAAAATTTTTGTGAGCTCTTTAGCTATCTGACGTGACATAGTTACAAAAGACGAATAAAGTACTTCGAAATTTAGGTTCTAGCAAGGAGAGACATATCATTTAGTAAATTTCTGATGATGCTGGTAATTGCTACAGAATGATGTGCGGCTTAGTCTAGAGAGGAGCAACTTTAGCGAAGCTAAACCTTTTTTTTTGCGGAACCAGGGATTGAACTCAGGCTAGGCAAGTACTTACTCTACTGAGCTATCTCCCCGGCCCCTAAGCCTTTAGTTTTGAAGAGGAACATTGAAACTGAGTTCTGAATAGGATCCCAGAAGCGGACGGAAAGGCGTTTCCGCTGCTTTATGAGGCTGAGGGAGCGGGATGAGTTGGGCTTCCGAGGTTGGAAAGCAGACAAAGGAAGAGTTGAGGTCTAAGAAGTTGGCAGCGATGGCCCTGCTGTATCAGGGTTTGTAGGCTTTGAGGAGGAGTGTAGATTGTTTTAGAAATTTGCACGTTTGTTTTTGAATACTGTCAGGTTAAGTGTAGATGTGGTTTGCTTCAAAACGGGAACCTCATCTCACTTTTTATCATTTTATCACAAGGCAGCAAGCTATGACAGGATTATTTTCAGCACACCCACTTAAAATTTTGAATAAGATGTTTGTCTTCATTTCCAAAATTTTTATAAACTACCTAATTTGTAAACCAAAAATAGGAATCGGATTGTGTGAACATGGAGAAATCTAGTACATTGGCTTCTAAACTTCTATGTCCCCAAATTTTTGACCCAAACTACATTTTTATTATGGAGCAACTGAAAAGTGGTTGCACCTTTTGGTTAATGTCTGTCTTGTTCTTTTTTCCAGCCTCTGTGAGAACAGAGACGTACAGTATCACCTAGGGGTTTCTGTAGGATACTTAGTAATTTAGAATGGAGGAGTTTCCATATTTTTTCTATTCATCTAAAAATCATATTATGTTTTTCTTTTTAATCTTACATTTTAAGCTGAATAAACCTTTACAGAAGAAGTTAATTTTAGTGCATGAGTATTTTCTTTTAAAAAGCATGTTTTTAACTGTCCTGTATTTTTTCTATACCTGATTCATCTTGATTTACACACAGTCTTTGTTCTTAGTTTTCTTTATTATGTCATTTTGAATGGCTATGAGGAGAAAGAAATGTCTGTTGATACTGCTTAGAGAGTTATTTCCATAGTCAGTGATGGTTTGATAGGTAAGCTAAGCCCTTTAAACTTGAACTCCTTTATGAATAATATCATTCGGCAAGAATGCAGTACAGCCAGGCATGGTGGCGCAGGTCTGTAATCCCAGCACTCGGGAGGCTGAGGCAGGAGGATTGTTGTGAGTTTGAGCCCATCCTGAGCTACAAAGTGAGCTTAAGGCTAGCCTGAACTGCACAGTGAGACGTTGTCTCAAAAAGACAAAAAAAAAAAAAAATGCAATACATGGTTGGCCAGTGTATGGATCTGTGTAGATAAGTTAAACAAATATTTAAAGCTGTCTCTTTTTTCATTGTTTAGGCTTATGTTGAAAATGGAAGTGAATTTTTAAATTGTGCTTTAAAAAGTAAATAGCAATTAATGAATTTACTATTATACTCAAAATTGTCTACACTTAAGGTGAGAATCTTTGCCAAGAGATATTGTTCCACATCAAGAATGGTGTTACAAAGAGTGGCAAGTTCCTTTTTTTTTTCTTCTTAAAGATGTTGAAGCTTCCTTCTATAATTACTTTGTGAGGAAATAAGAAGTAGATAAAAAATCTGGATATGGTTTTGATTTAGTCTGAACTAATTTGGCATCAAACTCCAGCTATAGTTTATTTCATTTTCTTGAGTTACTAACTTTGCATTTAACTGAAATTTTCATCTGTTTTATTAGATGAAATAATTTATGCTTTTCTTCATTTCAACTTTCTGCATATCTTGATAAAGTCTGCTTATTTCTATTTTTTTTTCTCTTTGATTTTCATTTTGGGTACGATTTGGCAATATTCTTTTGTTGCTGTTCATCAGATTCTAGCTCTTCTTTTGTCAAAGCAGCATTTCTTTTTAGTTGTTCATTGTCACCTTTTTTAAATTGAGACTTCCTTTGTTTTCATTACCTTTAATAAAGGCGTCCTGTTTTCCAACTGAATCTTCAGTGTGTTATTCTTTTCTGTTTCTATCTTTTCTATGTGTGAAAAATCCCTTGTAAATTCATCAGCGTTCTTCTAATCTCTTTTGACATGCTTTGCTGGTTTGACTCACGCTTGAACTACTGTTATCCCTACTTCCTCGATTTCTTTTACTATGCTTGAGTCTTGGAGGCAGAGGAAATAGCCTTGGCTTCACTCTGTGGTGGGATCATCTGAAACTTCATGTTAATATAAAAAAATCTCATTTTGTTGTTTTGTTTTGTTTTTTTTTTTTTTTTTTTGCAGTGTTTGGGACCAGCCTTCCAGAGTGCTGGAATTATAGGCATGTATCACTGTAACTGGCTGTGAAAAATCCTTTTAGTTCAAACTGGTGGCTCTGAAATGAGGCTTGTTGCGAATTAGTCATATGAAAGACTTCAAGGTGAAATAATGGAGATCCTAAAAGTTCTACGTCAGATTGACTTGAAGTTGTCTGTCAAGATTCTTTGTCAGGTGTATGGAACTTTACTGGATGGCAGGGGGGCTCTGGTCATTAGAGGTTATAGTCTTGTAAATACATCTTCTTTTGTGCACACTTGTGATACATAAGGAGTGTATTCATTATGGAGAGCTGGTCCATGTACAAACTGCACCCTAAATTGTTTTACTTCCTTCTCCCCTCTTCATTCATCCCTAAGTTCCTATCCCTTTTCTAGAAGATCTACCTCCTCCTTTTCTTGTAATGTTTCATTTTGCTCATTAGATTGTTTATACTTTAGTTTATTATATTACAGAAACTATGTGATTTAATTCTGGGTCATATTTTTTTCATTTGCATTAAGTGATTAAATGCCTTCATTTAGCGTTGCGTGATCTCAGGACACATCCATTTTTCTAGACACCAGTGTATCCTTCTGGCCTGGTGGAGAGTGCTCCGGTGTGTCTGAAGATGCCTCATCTTCTTTATCCCTTCATCTATTGCTGGACATATAGGCCGTTTCCAAGAGTTACCAGTTGTGAGTTGTGTGGCTATAAATGTGGGCATAAATGTATCTCTGTAATATGATGTCTCTTCTTATCCCAGGTAATAGATTACCCTTTAAAGATATTAATGTAGGCAGGAGCTTTCTTGGAATAAATTCTTAAATTGATTTTGGCACTTCAACATGAGTTTCAGTTGCATTTATCTGATTTCCTAAAATGACATAACATTTCCCAGTTTAAAACTTGCAGGCCGTTTTACTTCACGTAAAGAACATGGTGAAGTTAATTCACACGTTAGCTGATCACAGTGATGATGTCAACTGCTGTGCCTTCTCTCCTTCCCTGTTGGCTACTTGCTCCTTGGACAAAACAATTCGCCTGTACTCTTTAAGTGATTTTGCTGAACTGCCTCACTCTCCGCTGAAGTTCCACTCCTATGCTGTCCACTGCTGCTGTTTTTCTCCTTCGGGACATATTTTGGCATCGTGTTCAACAGATGGTACCACTGTCCTGTGGCGTGCTTGTGATGGACAGACCTTGGCAGTGATGGAGCAGCCTGGCGGTAGCCCTGTGAGGGTTTGCCGATTTTCCCCAGACTCCTCTTGTTTGGCATCAGGGGCAGCCGATGGAACTGTTGTTTTGTGGAATGCGCAGTCACACAAGTTATATAGGTATGAATGTTTACATTTTTTCTGCATCTGATCTTGTTAACAAGTTGTACCAAAGAAAAAGCGGAAAGCAAAATGTTTTGGTGATCTAAGGAAGCAGGTACATTTTGTATAGGACAAAAAATTTTTCTTTGTCTTCTGAAGGTCAATAAAGTAGATTTTTTAATGTGATTTCTGTGGTATATTTGCTTGGCTTTGAGAGACTTTTGAATTTTCAATCTTTGTTTTTTAATCTTGTTAGGTTTTTATGGATTTTTACTGAGAGTTAGGCAAAGAAAGCAAGCAGTCTTTTGAATGTGTTTCAGAAATGGTAGGCTTGTTTTTGTCGCTCATGGTTTAGGTGCTCTCGGTAATAGCATCATGGAGAGTTAAGCACCACTGAAGAGATGCAGCTCTTTTCATGACCAGGATGCTTGCTGTGAACAAGCAGTCCCGAAGAAGAGACTTCATTTTGGGGGTAGTAATCGTCTGTCATTTATATCTGAAAAAACTTACCTGAAGAAAAAGACTTTCAGAAAAACATACATTAATTAATTTGTGTTGCTGATAATTTTCTGCATTATATCAAAGTTCAAACCATAGACTTACTCTTTTTTTTTACTATGGTAAACACATAAAATTTAACATTTTAATGATTTAAATACACTTAAATATTGCCAATTAAAATAGTGTAGCCAAATATGAAGGCTGAGGCAGGAGGGTCACCATGACTTTGAGGCCAACCTGAACTACATAGTGAGACACTGTGTCAAAAAATCAGTAAAATAAAGTGGACTCATAGCCCTTCCCCTCCTGCATCCAGTCATTGCCCAGAGTGAAAAAATAAAGGAAAAAAAAAAAATGCCAGGCAACCAGCAGCTGTTGCTCATTTAAGTTAAGGTTGAAGAACAAGGTATATTTTTAAGTGGTATTTATAAATACTCATTTTAAACAAGAAAGCACAGAAAGAATAAAATGTCCTTATGTGAATGAAGTCCAGCTGTCAACTAAGGAATCTTTTTCTTTGTCAGTTGATGGCTTCTGCCTTTATGGCCCAACTTCATAATGTATGTAATTAGCATGTACTAATTATTGGATTCTTACCAGTTTCTTGTTTTTTCCTAATGGAGAAAATAATATTATCAGCACAGTGCTTCTCTGTCTCCCCATGTTAATTTGTAACTCTTTCACACAATGTCATTTCTATAAAGAATTAACATTTAAAGATGGGATGAACAACCTGAACAATCAGGAGATTTTGATACAGTTGTTGAAAATGCTTTCAACCTCAATATACCATGCCTTTCAAAAAAAAAAAAACTTTTGTATTGTCTTTTTAATATTAGTATGGCTGTAGTTTTTGTTGCTTATTTCTGTTTTCCTAAGTTTTGGAGACTTTAATCTGTTCAGAATGATTTGCCAAATGGAAAAATATGATGATACATGGACTTTGGTTCAGATCACTATTGTTTAGGTTAAAACGTATCAGTGAAGATGTTTAAATCCTCTCTTGATTTTAGAAAACATATCTCAGTTTAGAGCATGTACATGATATCTTATTTCTATAGGTATCATTTGCCTTTTCTTTTTAGTTCTGTGAGAACCATTTTCCCTTTTTATTGTCTTAAACTTGTAACAGATTGTAATCGAAAAGATGCTGTGAATAAAACCTTCTTTTCTGTTTTTATTTCAGATGTGGCAGTGTTAGGGATGGCTCCTTGGTGGCCTGTGCATTTTCTCCTAACGGCACCCTCTTTGTCACTGGCTCTTCCTGTGGAGACTTAGCAGTGTGGGATGATAAGATGAGGTGTCTGCACAGTGAGAAGGCTCATGATCTTGGGATTACGTGCTGCGATTTTTCTTCACAGCCAGTTTCTGGTTAGTTATTTTAGTTTTTGAAGCACTGGAAATTCCCATTTGTAATTTGTATGTAACTTTTTATCTTTTTTATTTATTTTAAATGTATTAATAAAGTGGAAGGCTCTTTTAATTCGTTGCTTTTTACAGAATCATTTTTTCCCTTTAGGTCAAAATAAAATCATGAAAAATGAGAAAATCAGTTTTTGTATATATAAAGAATGATTCAACTTGGTAAAATAGGTCAATTACTTGAAAATAGGCATTTAGAAGACTTAACTATTATTAGTTTTACTGTGATTTTTAAATATGCTGATATTCAAATAGAAATGTAAAGTGAAAAAGTTGAAAAAAAAGTTACATTTCTGTTTACTAATTTAATCTTCCAAAAGCTAACTTTATAAAATTATTTGGCTATATAGTTTAAAAAGGAATTTTCCTTTTCTCTGTTACTATGATAACTTTACCTTTCCCTCTTTTAGTTTTATTGCTATAACAGCAATGCCTATCGCAACATAGTGAGAATTATATAGGTAAACTATACATAAACTATAAATGTTTAGTAGATGGAATTAAGTTTAATAATGCCCAATTGTAATAATTACCCAACATCTCTATGGAGTTATTTGAATAATTATCAGTATAATTACTAAACTATTTTTATTTTTTTGGTGGACTTTTGAGAAAGGATCTTGCTGTGTAGTCCATGCCAGCCTTGGACTCATGATCCTCCTGTCATGGCCTCCTAAATGCTGGGATTATAGGAATGTGCCACCAGGCCAAGGAGTACTTTTTTTTTTCTTCCCTTTTTTTAATTGTACTGAGCCATCAACATCTGGTGTGCATATTACAACTAATGTGGAATAGGTGTTTGTCAGTGGTTCAGGGCCCACTTACAGGTAGCTGTGGCTGTGTTAGGCAGCTCTGGTCCACCATCAACAGGATGGTTCTGGATTTCTCACGTTTCAGAAACATTAATGGCTGAAGATATGGTTAACATAAGGTAAAAACCCTACAATAAGAAAAACCTTGAATATTCCATTTCACCTTAATTTCAAATGATTTTTGGCTTCTTGCCTTCTTTTTAGCTAGAGTAGCCTACTTTCGTTCACTTGTTCCTAAGATTTTCCAAGGATTTTTGTATGTGGACTCTTTACCTGATTCATTCTTTAGTCTTCCTTTAGATTTTGGTTAGCAAATGACTTTAGATGAGGCTTCTCTATTCTACACTACATGTATTTTTTTTAGTAAGAAGTTTTGGGTATGGGAATTGAACTCAAGGTCTCGCACTTCCCAGACAGGCACTGTGTCACTGTGCTACATCCTTGACTAATTTTATTTACATTCTGATAGGTTTTACAGTTTTTAGCTAGTATTCAACTAAATGTAATTTTTTTTTGAGATGGGGTCTTACTGTATTGTTCAAGCAAGCCTTGAAAATTCCTCTGTTCAAGCAGTTCTCTGACCTCAGCTGCCTGTATATCTGAAGTTATAAGCCTACACTGTCATGCCCAGCTTCTGCATGGATAGTGTTTCATGATGTTTTTCCTAGTAGCTTATAAGCCTAAGGCTGGTATGATCTGGGTCTGTTTTCTTCACAGTGCCCAGCACAGTGTGCCACATATGTAGATAAAAACTCCCCTTCTGTGTATTTTTCAAGAAGAACTGAAAACATACCACAGTGATATATGTGTCCATGTTTATATTAGCACAATTTGGGAGTAGAGTAAGTGCTTCCTTGGCAAGTGCAAGGGCCTGAGTTCAATCCCTGGTTCTGCCAAAAAAAAAAAAAAAAGATATTATAGCAGCACAATGTGTCATAGGTAAATCTTGGAAACAACCCAAATTCCCATCAACTGAGGAATGGATAAAAAGATGTTCTATTTTTATACAATAGAGTGTGATTCAGCTATAAAGAAACATAAACTTGAGGTTTGTATAGGTAAATGGATGTAATTAGATGCTATACTCATAAATGAAATACATTAGACTCACATGTATAAACATCATATTGTGTCTCTAGTGTAAAACCCAGAGTATATAAAATCTGAAAGGTACAAAAAATACAGTGAAAAGGAAAGAAATTGATCAAAAAGAATAATTTGGATGAGGGAAAGGAAGGGTGGGAATCATGTATATACATGGTAATTAAGATGATTGTATTATTAATTTCTGTTTTTTTTTTAAGGTAGCAGTTAATGCTTAAAATTTTTACATTGACCAATTTTATATACTTATATCTGGTAATCTGAACAACTGCATTGAAGAAAACAGTGCACAATATAACAATCACTGTTGAGTACCTATCATCATCTTGGATTTTTTTTTTATATGTATTATTTCTAATGTCTTACTATGTTTTTCTATTTTGTTTAAAATAAAAATATCATATACCCAGTGTATATATCAAATGCCGTATATTGCATGAAAATTGGTAGCCAGGATTCTTTTTAGTGATTTGCTGAAATATTTAATTTGTTTTTATTTTTTATGGTATTGGGAAGTGAGTTCAGGGACCACTCTTATCACTGATGTGCAACTCCTTTTTATTTTTTATATGAGGCAAGATTTGAATTACTCCACCACTCTTATCACTGATGTGCAACTCCTTTTTATTTTTTATATGAGGCAAGATTTGAATTACTCCGGCTGGGGGCTGGCCAAATAGCTCAGTGGATTAAAGCGCCTGCAAACTGGTGAAGGGGCCAGGGGTTCATTCCCTGGCCTGTCTGGCCCCATCCCCAGAGTGCGCTGAGATGGCAGTTGAAATCCGGTGTGGTGGCATGCGCCTGTAAACCCAGCACACATTCCCACTCTGCCTTTAAGGGATTTCAGAGTATGGTTTTTTTCTCAGCATCCTTTTAGTCCTTGTGTTTTCTTTAGCTTTTTTGTCAAAATAGCTACTAACTTTATGAGTATATTCCCTAAAGCCAATCAGTATATTCTTTAACAGTGATTATTACAAAAATTTGTGGGAACTGTTGTTAAAACATATAATTTTAATTAGTCATTGAATTTGGTGTTTGTTAATATCAGTAAATACTATTATATATTATACTATTATATATTAATTCCTCAGGCTTGTAACATTTTGCTCAAATAAAGAGAAGTCCTATTTGCACCTGAGGATGAATGGTCACGCCAGTTTTTAAATGGTAAAGAAAGCATGGTTTAGGTTATTAGCACAGTTCAAATATTTTTCCTAAAGAAAAGTGTATCTTAAAATAATAAAATATTGATCAGAGGCACACTTTAAGTTTCATATTTTTCCATTGCCCTAACTGAATTCTCACTATGTAAAGCAACTTCAGAATTAATTACAGGGACCTAGTTAGACAAAACAAAACAAAACAAAACCAATGAAAATACCAGGTTGAATGCTTAAATAACTTACTGTCATTTACTAAGTAAAAATGTTTTACCTTAAAGACAAAGATGATCAAAAATTGTTCATATTCATTAAGATCTCTCTGAGAAAGGTTTACTTTGTCTGAATCTGTGCTGCTGAAATCTGCATGGTGAGAATCCCAGCTGCTGATGGGGAGAGGGAGCTAAAGAGGAAAACCACAAATTCAAGGCCAGCATGGACAGCTTAACGTGACCCTGTCTGAAAAATAAGGGTTAGGGATATAGCTGTGTGGTAGAGTGATTGTGATCTCAACATTGTAAAACCAAACCAAGCCAAAATGCTGTTGAAATATGGATGTCTAAATGAAATTAGCAAAACTTTGAATGAAATGGAAATAAATTTGTTGTGTGTTAGGAAAATACAGGTTTTTAGTGAGAGAGTGTCTGTGCGTGAAAATGTAAAAATTCCCAGTATATAAATAAAATATCATATTTTTAGTAAATGCCAGGATGCAGTCTTACGATAGATGTTAAGTTGCTTAATTGTGCTTTACTTAGTATGAAAGCTAAAATCAATGTGCAGTGGAACTTGTGTAAGATTGAGTTAATGATGTTGATTGACATTTATATCACCCACAGGATTTATTTAGGGACTTAATGATATACTGAAATATTCCATAAGAAAGTACAGGCTAGTAGACGATAAATTTTTTAATTACTTTCCCTAAATTATATAATATTTTTCACCAAGTGAGCTGAAGTGATGTTATTTTGGATTTACGTATCTTCCCATTTATTAAATGAAATGGAAGAAAATTTCCACTGTTCCATGTGAATTATAGAACAGCCTTTTAAGAAACTGATGTAGAAAAAATACATATATTTTAAGTGATAATTTAACATTCTGATCACAGCTGACACTTTTCTTCCTGATTTTGCCCACCAGTGATAGCCTGTACAATTGAGTTGGCAGATGCCTTAACTAAGTGACTTATTATTGGCCATGTTGGCCTTACAGACATTGTATTGAAAATTCAGGTCTAAAGTTATATTTTGTATAGTACTTTGTTAAAACAAATTCTTTAACCATTGTTTCCTTAGATGGTTGAAATTCATATTATTAAGGTTTAAATGAATAGCATTAACAGGTCTCAGTTGAAGAATTTGGTATATTTTTTAATTTAAATGTTTTATCAATTCTTTGTATTTATTTTAAAACTTTACCATTTTAGATGGAGAACAAGGTCCTCAGATTTTTCGATTGGCATCATGTGGTCAGGATTGCAAAGTCAAAATTTGGTTTGTTTCTTTTTCCCACGTCTTAGGTATGTTTTTGATCAGTAAATCTCTAAAATTGTGATCTACGTAAAATTTGTTTGATATTTTTATGTAAGATATTCTGATATCTGAAAGTGACTAAAAATGTTTTAGGAAACTTTTAATCAAAGTAACGTATACCAAAAAACCCCACAGCATGATACATACGATTGAAAACCCTTGACACTTTCTGACTCTGAACTTGCCTGTATCGCGCATGTGTTCCTGCTCACCACAGTAGTCTTTTTGCACTGGTTTTCAGCTCTGTAGTGGCTTTCAGAGTTTCTGGAAATGTAGTTTTGCCACTGTGCTTTTAGTTTACTCAGGATAGTTAACTGTTTAGTAGATTTTGAGTCTTTTTCTGTATATTATCCTGTTTTGACTTTTAGAAGGCCTATTTGATACAGTGGCCTAAGTTCAATCCCCAGTACCACAAAGGACAACAACAATGAAACAGTTTTTTATTGTTTGGTTTTAGCTTGAGTCATTCCTTTATGTTGTCCCTTAATGATTCATGTTCATCTGTCCTCTGTTTTGTAACTCCCATTAGTGGAATGTTGAATCTATTAAAAAAAAAAATTGACGTTTTTTTACTTTACTTTTTTTTTGAAATGTTTAATCTTACCATAATTTAAGTTCTTTTCTTTCCTGATCATCTCTGTTTCCTCTGGGGGCTTTTTTTTCCTCTTACTGTGATTTTTCTATTCATATATTTACCTTCTTCAAGTGTCTCAAGGTCCGTAGTATTTTAGTTACATTTAATAATTGGATAATAAGATGTTCAGGAGCACTGCACCTATGAGTGTTCTGTTGTTGGTGACTTCACTTTAGGATGAGTGTGTAATTGGTTCTTCTGAGAAAAGCGTTGGGGGCAAAGGAAGGGGAGATCTTTGTTGTCCTAGAGTTACTCACTTTATGATAGCAAGCTTCTCTGGAGCTTTACCTGACTTTTACTTGGCATACTGTGGAGTTGACCAGGAAGGCACTGAAAGTAGACACTGAGTGTTCTTCACACAGACATTTTTTTAGTTAATGTTTCTAATTCCAGGTCTATGTCTTTGATTCTAGTTTTTGTTTTCCGTGGCTGTTGATAGTTCTATGTCCTGAGGGGTTCTCTAGGACAGAATAGCTTTCTCTTGTTCATACCACCTTTTCTTTGCATTCTAGGCTGTTATTTCTGTGTATAGTTGCATCAATTAATCTGCATCAGCCTTCCCATTCTCTTCATTCATGTAAATTAATTAATTATTATTATTTTTTATTGTGGCAGAACTGGGGATTGAACTCAGGCCCTTGCACTTGCCAGGGAAGCTCTTATTCTACCGAGTCATCTCCCTGGCCCCTAAATTTATGCTTTTATTGATTTACTTATCATTTCAAGGGTGGCTGAAATTTTGTGGTCAAATGCCTCAAAATATTTTTACTTTATTATTTGTACTCAACAGTATTTAGTTACATCACAAACTATGTTTGTGTCATTCATAATTACAATAGCATGTAAAAAAGAGCCCAGAAAGGAGTACTTTCTCTTTTGTGGTGGAAATTTACTTATTTACTACCTATTAGTTTCCCTATAGAAATTATTTTAGTGTGTGTCACACTGGTGAGAATGAGAGTTCCTTTGCTTTAGTTTATCCAGCTCTTCCTTTAGCACAAGTAAAATTTTGGTAAGAAATGATAAATATAGTCATATGTATCTATCTTCTGTGAATAAAATTATCCTGAATAATTGTTTGAAAGTGCTTCATACACTTTCTTTTAATTTTATTTATTTGGTACAGAGTCTCGCTATATAGCTTAGACTTGTAGTGACTCTCTTGTCTCATTCTCCCTGGCACACATGGTACTAGGGATCACAGGCTTCTGCAGCCAACACGGCATGTGGTACTGGGATCAAATCCAAGTCCTTGCACTTGCCAGGATGCAACATTTTCTACAAGATATTTTTACACTGACTTTCAAACAATACATAACAATTTATAAATGTGCAGTTAAAGCTTTATTATGAAGCATTTGTCATCACATCGTATTTTAATTGCTTATTTATATGCAGTAGGGGCACATACTTGAGAAAACAAACTATTCGCATGCTTATATTGGAAGTCTTTAGTCTTCTTTCACAGTTTAATGATTTTGCTTTGACCTGTACAATGAAAGTGCTTTGAAAGTCACCATTGTATTTCTAGCATTTATCATTGTGTCTTTAATGCCCATCTCTGCTCTCCCAGGTAATATTTTTTCTTTTTCTTTTTGAGCTTAAAACTTTCACCTATCATAACTTTCCTTTTGTTTAAATACTTGCCATCTTCTTTAGGAGACTCCTATCACTTCAGGAAAGTTTTGTGTCTGATAGATTTCACAGATTTCTTTCTCCTTCCTAAGCTGGACTAATGTTTTTATAGATTGTCACCAAAACATTACATCTCTGTAGTTTACTTTTAAAAGACTTGTGATTTTATTCAGCAATTATAGAAAGCATAAAAAACATTTTAGTGTTACAGTACTTCGTAGGTAAGAGTATTACATGTTGGAATTATACAGTGTGTAAATTGCCATTGATTTAACTTGTAGAAAGAAAGATGTTTTGTGAAAGTCAGAATTTTAAAAATACAAGCATTTTATTTTTTTAGTGTATTGGGTAATTAGTATATTTGCTTTTTAACAAACACTGAAGTGTTTGGTATAGTTTAAATGTTTAAAGTAACTTGGTAGCTATAAAATTACCATATCTAGCCTTTACTGAACACATCATTTCTTAATCCATTATTAAGCTTTTAGACCATTTAATCAGATTACACTGGAATTGTTTACTGTATGTATAAATAAACTTGAGTTGCATGAGGATTTAAAATTTTGTGTCGTTACACACCCAAAGATTACTTATTTCATAGATAAGTATTGTGAGCTAGAAATGAATTTTGAGCATGGTCAGCTTGCTAATTTTTTTCACCTTGTTTGCAGGTTTTGAATTAAAATATAAAAGTACTCTGAATGGGCACTGTGCACCTGTTCTTACGTGTGCTTTTTCCCATGATGGACAAATGCTAGTCTCAGGGTAAGCTATTTAGTTTAATTTTCTTAAGCCGTTTTGATATGAAATAGAACACACAGAAACATGTATAAAACTTAAAGAATAGCTTGATGAGTTACTGTTATGCAAACCTGTATAACAGGTCAGGAAGTAGAACCTTGCTGGTTTTGCTCCAGAAGCCTACTCCTGCTTGGGTCCCTTTCTGGTGACACACCTCAGGGCTTTCAGGTTAGCTCAGTTTTCTTTTCTTTTTTCTTTTCTTTCCTTTTTGTGGAACTGGAAATTGAACTCAGGCCCTTGTGCTTGCCAGGTAAGCACTTATTCTACTGAACTATCTCCTAGGACCCTGTTTTTTGTTTTTTTTAATAAAAAAAAAATTTTTTTTCTTTTTGTATTTTAGGGAAGAATCTATAGGGTGTGTGTTCAGGGTCTTACTACTAGATCAGACTCAGTGATCTGCCTGATTACAGCACCATGCCCAGTCTCAGTTGCCATCTCAGCATGTCCCAAGGACGGGGCTGGTAATGGCAGGCCCAGGGATCGAACCCCTGGCCGTTGTGCCTGCTTACAGGCTTTAATCTACTGAGTTATTTGGCCATGACACACCTCAGAGCATGCATGGTACTGCATTTTTCGCTTAAATTTATATAAACCAAATCATATGGTGTTATTTTGTATCTGTCCTCCCTTACTTAACATCATGTTTAATGACATTTATTCATACTATTACATTTAACTGTGGTTCACTGACTTATTGCTGTATAATACTCCATTGCAGTGTATGCACCATACTATTCACTTTAATGAATGGCTATATAAATTATGTCCAGTTAAACATTATACTAACAATTGCATAAATATGCCTGCTAAATATATAGGAATGGAATTGCTGGATCAGAAATTGCATTTCTAACTTTAGAAAGTATGAAACTGCTTGCAAGTGAACAATTGATAGCACTGTACTATGGTTTTATATTTTAACCTAGACTTAGTATTGTGGGTCTTTTAAATTTTAGCTATTCTGGTGGGTGTGTAGTGTTACCTTTCCATGAATTTCATATATATTTCCTCAAAACAATGAGGTTGGAATTTCCTTGAATTTATAGAATATGTATTTTCCATTCTTACAAAGTGCTTGCCCATGTTTCTTTTTTTGGCAGAAACAGGGATTGAACTTAGGCCTTTCTGCTTGCCAGGGAAGCGCTTATTTCACTGAGCCATCTCCCCAGCTTCTTGCCCATGTTTCTTGCCTATTTTTCTTCTAAGTTATCTTGTTCTTACTGATTTATTGTTATATTTGTGTACGGTATATGTACTTTGACATGTGAATCATTTCTTGGTATGTGTATTGCAAATATGTTTTGCCATGTCAAAAAAAAAAAAAGAAAA
This sequence comes from Ctenomys sociabilis, assembly GCA_004027165.1. Lineage (NCBI taxonomy): Eukaryota > Metazoa > Chordata > Mammalia > Rodentia > Ctenomyidae > Ctenomys > Ctenomys sociabilis. Next base: position 36,250 of record PVKA01007380.1, read on the forward strand.
AGATTTGCCTTGTCAAAATTCATTCTTTTCTCAGTTTGATCATGTTCTGAGGTCATGAAGTTATTTTCTAAAAGCCTGTGTTGCCTTTCAGAAATTGATTTATGTGTATGATGTGCAGTAGGAATCCAGTTCCATCTCTTTCCATGAGGCTGTCCATTAGTTTTAATACTATTTGCTGGAAGGACTCTTTTTCTCTATCACTTTACTCTGCTCCTTCATCATAATATGTGGGTCTGTTCCTCAGCCTTTTATTTTTGTATTTATCTTTGCTCTAATATCATTCTGTATTTATAGGGTTTATATTCTAGTAATTCCTAGCTCCTGACACTTCCATATATGCTCTAGAATTCCCTCAACAGGTTGTACCAGCGCCTTCCTCCACATACATAAAGCAGTTTGGTTATTGGTGGGAATATAGAGTCTAATGAATTGACATTTTAGGGGACCATTGATGTTTTTATGATTTTTAATCTTCTAATCCAGAAACATGACATATTTCTGCATTTTTAAAATCTTTCAGTTTCTCTCAATAATTGTTTTCTGTATAGAAGCCTTGCTTATTTTTTGTTAGATTTATAAGACAGTTTTTGATGATGCTGTTTTTAACAACAAAAAAGTTATAACTGAGATAATAAAATGTATGTGGAAATGGAATAAATGTATCTGTAAATCTTTTAATTTTGAACTGTGTACAAAATCATATCATCTGTAGATCATGACGGTTTTATTTTTTTCCTATTTCCTTTTTCTTTCTTTCCTTCTTTTTTTAAAGGTTTTTGGTACAGGGTCTCACTATGCAGCTCAGACTTGTAGTGATCCTCCTGTTTTCAGCCTCCCCAGCACTAGGCTTACAGGTGTATGCTGCCATATACCCGTGACTGGCCCAGCACATGCAGGGGAGGGACAGCGTGGCGAGTGCACCTGGGATCCAATCTTTCCATTTCTTATACATTTGATAGCTTTTGTGCCTTACTGAATTGCCTAGTACTGCTGTGTCTGTGGAAAAATGATGACAGGCATACTTGTGTGTATCTTTATTGCAGAGAGAAAGCTTTCAGTATTAAATATGATCACTGCAAGTTTTGGGGAAATATGCATAACAGCTCTACTATTCCTTTGAGATCCATTCCATCTCCCTGCATTGCTACTGGGTATTGGACCCAGGGACTTCACATTGAGCTGTCCTCAGACCTCCTTTTATTTAATTTTTTTCTTTTTCTTTGAGGCAAATCTTGCTGAGCTGTAAAGTTGCTCAGGTTGGGGTTTGAACTTCTCATTCTTTTGCCTCAGCCTTTAGAGTTCTGAGATTATAATGTACTAATCTAATTTTTTAAGACTTTTTAAAAACCATAAAATGTGTGTCATATTTTATTAGATGATTTTTCCTGTACCCTTTGAAGTGGTCATGTAGTTCTTCTCTGTTGCTGTGTTAGAGTGAGGAAATACATTTATTTTCAAATGTTGACCTAGTCATGCTTTTTTGTAACATATACTGTTTTAGTGTCATGTTATGGAGAAGTTTTTAATCTATTTCTTTGAGTATAATTCATATATTTTTTCCCTCTGATTGCTTATACAAGTTTCTATTTGTGGTTTTCTATACATTCACTTTGATGAATATATACGTGAGTTTCTTTTTTGCTTAATTTTCTAGGAATTCTTGAGCCTTTTAAATCTAAAAATGTTTTATCAATTTTGCTCTATTTTTATTTATTTCCTCTTCAGATATTGCATCTGTCTCTCTTTTTCCCCTCCAATTCTAGGACTTTAGTTAAAGTTCCCAGTAAGAAGGTATAATTTCCATTTATATGGCTCATCAATTTGATGTTTGTCATTCTATTTCCTTATGCTTTATTCTTTTTTTATTTTATTAAGAAACAAATAGCAATGAGGCAGTTTCAAAACTTGATTAATAGGACAGTTTCAATAAGTAATACATTGGAATTGTTATCTTCTTAGTGGCTATCCAGAGTATAAGAAGCAGACAGAATGTCCTGTCCAAACACTATTAGTACAAATCTTTCTACTCACTGAATTAAGCGAGAGTAGCTGTATATCTATCCTGACTATTCTGTATGTACAAATACAAAATGGTCCTTCCTTTGTATCCTCTTTTTTGTTTAGTCCTATCAGGGATGGGTATTCCATTGGCATCTAAATACTATAGGTGCATAAATTCAGCAAAACAATTCAACACAGTCCACAATAGTAGTGGGTTATCTGCAAAAGTTGTTGACTTAAGCCTTTCACAGCTCAGCATATTAATATGGCTTTACTTTATATATCTTGTTTTAGTACTTTTCTGCTGGATGGTTAAGACCAAGATAAACCAAGACCTGTATAACAAGAAATATATCTTTTGCATCTGATAAGGTCAGTCAAGGTCCCTCAGGATTTATCCTGTAACCCCGTGCCACACTTTGTAGATCCTTTGTCAGTGTCAGCCATGTGGATGAGTCTCAGCCATTGCTTGACCAATTTGCTCTCTGTGAAAACCTGAGAGAATGTTTTCTCTCCATGTGACTCTCCTTAGGCACTCTATACATCACTGATCACTTTTCTCTGTGGCCCCATAATCTTCTTGATCAGAAAGTTTGGGGCACAGCTGAGTTACATGATGTTATAGTACAGGTTCTCCTGTGTCTTCAGTCTTCACTGACCTTGAAAGGTGAGGGCCAAAATGTTGGCCTACCTTGAAGCCTTTCCTTTTCTCCAGACTTAGAGCGTTAACCCTCTGGAAGAGAAGCTGATTATTACACTGCAACATATGCATTTCAGTTTACTCTTAACTATCTAAGTATCAATCATCTTAGGCATAACATGGAACAGGTACTTTCCATCAAGTATTGATATATTAAACTTGAAGTCCCCACTGAATATGAAGAAAAAAAATTCAAAAAAATAGGCATAAACATTTACATATTTTTACATAGAAATTTAGAAATCTAACCACATACAGCATTGTAGCAGGACAGTCCTGTGACATTTTTCTTCTGTCTTTTTTTCATTTATTACTCTGAGTTTAAAAAAGAAAAAAAAAACTTACTTGAGAGACAGTATGGTAATAATTGGTATGTCATGACAAGAAGTACATATTTAGAAGACCAGAATGACAGGCATTCCAAGTGTGGCCCTTCTATTACACATTACTATCTTCAGTGCAGTTGCTTGGCTCACAGATATTAGCATGATATTGAAAGTACCAATGAGCTTCTACTCTCAAAAACTTGCTGGTGTTTCTCAGGATCATTGCCTTATCCATCTTGTGTGTATAAATGTATGGCTTTGCCTCTATCATGTTTCCCAGCTTTTTTCCTTGCCCCTCTCCTCATTGTCCAATCCTCAAGTTCTCGCTTTTCTTTTAATTGTGTTATACCTTTCTATTTGTATTTCTTCTTTTAAGTTCTTATAATAAGGAGACTATATGATATTTACACATGTGAATCTGGTTTATTTTGCTTATAGGTATATCTTCAAGTGGCATCCACTTAAATATGAAGGCTTCGAGTTTATCATTCTTAATACTCCATTGTATGAAAATACCACATCTTTTTCATCCATTCCTCATGTAACAGGCATCTTGGTTATTTCCATGATTTGGCTATCACAAATTGTGCTGCTATAAGTGTAGGTGCACATATATCACTATCTTATGATATTTTCAGTTTCTCCAGGAAAATTCCCAGTATGGGAATAACTGGCTTGAATGAGATTTCCAGTCCTAGTTTCTTGAGGAGTCTACACACTGATTTCCGTAAAGGGTGCACCAGTCTACATTCCCACCAGCATTGGAAACAGGTTCCCTTTTTTCCACATCCTTTCCAACATTTGTTTTTGGTTGATTTCTTTATGATAGCCGTTTTTCTGGGGTGAGATGGTATCTCGGTGTTGTTTTAATTTGCATTTCATGAACGGCTAGTGATGTGAAGCATTTTTTCATATATTTATTCACTTCTTTAATTCCATCCTTTGAGAAGTGTGTGTTCATCTCAGATGCCCATGTCTGGACTGGGTCTTTGTATTTAGGGACCCTAATTTTTTTTAGTTCTTTATAAATTCTAGAGAGCAGACCTTTGTCTAAGTGCTTATTTATCAATATTTTTTTTCAAAATTTGTGGTTGTCTTTTCATTTTGTTGGTAATTTTTTTTTGAGGTGCAAAAACTGCTCAATAAGAGGTGGTTCCAGTTGTTAACTCTTTCAATATTACCTGTTCAATTTGATTTTTGTTCATGAACTCTTTACCTACCTCTGTGTCTTCAGGAGTTCCTCATACTTTCTCTTCCAAGAGATTGAGTGTTTCTGTTTTAATGTTTAGATCTTTAATCCATTTTGACTTTAACTTAATGAATGGTGATAGACCTGGGTCAAGTTTTAGTTTTTAGCATGTAGAGAGCCAGTTGTTGTAGCACCATTTGTTAAACAGGCTGTCTTTCTTCCAGTAAGCGTGTTTGGCCCCTTTGTTGAAGATCAGGTAGCTGACTGTGTTTGTAGAGGCCTCTGCATCTTCTAATCTGTTCCATTGATCCTCAGGTCTATTTCGTTGCCAATACCATGCTGATTTTATCTCCTTATGCTTTATTCTTGATGGTTTCTCCTTTACAGATTCTGTCTGCTGTTAGTGTGCTATTATTAGTAAGAAGTCCTTGAGTTCATAATGTTTCCTTTACTTTTTGATTCTACAATTTCTATTTTGTTATTTTCTTCAAGCCCACGCAGTTTTTATGATAGCCTATTCCCTATTGAAATTTTATTTTTCAGTTTTATTGTTAAAGCAATTGATTGAGGATATGGTAGCAAGATTCAATTACTTTATTCTCTTCTTTTGAATACTTTTATATATTTTCACTTTATTGCCTCTAGATTTCTAAAACTTGCCTCTATTTTCATAGCCCATAGCATCTCCACATTCACCTGTTTCATGACTCTTGCATACTAAGGTCTTGCCTGTTGCAGCTGTGTGTTTTATAAAAGGGCATTTTATAGAAGACACTGTTTGTGCTCCTAAAAGCATTTTAAGTTCCTTTATTCCCTACTTGATGTTGATGTTCATGGTGGTAGCGAACACTGACACTTTCTGACTTTATGAAGCATGGAAGACTTGTTCAGTGACTCTGAACATTGTTTAGTTTTCATTCTGTAGTATTGCCCTTTGTCAGTTTGTATATGTGCCTTTTGCCTAACTTATATAAGATTAACTGAAATGACCTTTCCCATTTTCTGTGGATAAATGGAAGTTTAAATTATTTAATGTTTTTAGGTCTATGATGTTGTTCTTAGTCACATTCTGATGTTCTCAATATTTTCATTTGTTAGAATAAAGATACACACAAATGAATGAGTTGTAAATATAACTTGATAAAATACAGCATTCAAATTTTTAGAATTGGTAGACATGTTTAAACCATATTTGGACTATAGATACATAAGAAATCAGTTGATTAAAGAGGAAAAGATTCTATTTGCGGCTGAAACTTATTGGTACAGTGGAAAGGCTGTATATCAAAAGAGGGTTACAAGGTTAAAAAGTAAGTAAGGTAAGATGGCAGTATGTGAACATACATGAAGAGAAACAAAAAATGAATGGAGAATAAAATTGGATTGTAGGTCAGAAGAGGTACTAAAAAAGGTATATAAGACATTAATAAGGACATCAATAATACTGCCATGTAAAAGGCAGTACAGAGTTAGATATGCAGATGGGACAGGATACAGTAACAGAAATGACATTTCAGGAGGCAGGCTAATGCATCTGGTGTGGTGGTGCAGACCTGTAATTCCAGCACTTGGGAGGTTGAGGCAGGTTCATTGGGAGTTCAGGCTAGGTTGGGCTACAAAGTGAGTTCAGGCCAGCCTAAACTTCATGCTGAGACCCTATCTCAGAAAGGCAAAAAAAAAAAAGCAAACCCAAGAACTAACTCAGGGTGTAAGAGCTATTTTAATGTCTGTTCTGAGGGCAGTGCAGCCAGTGACCAAAGTATCTGGGCTCCCTTGATAGAGATCCTATTACCTCTCACATCACCACTGAGGCCCGAAGACTCCATCCAACATGTGAACCTGTGGACACAAGCCACATCCAGATCAAATGAAAAGGAATACAGGACATGAGGCTAAAAAGAGAGTTTGTGCAGATGGTAGAGGGCCTACATGTTGCTTTAACTTGTTCAGACTTTATATAGTAAATTTAGAAGAACTACTGAAACATTAATACTAATTAGCTAGGCCTACTTATAGGAGATGGATGTTGAAGGAAAGATTTGGGTGAGTTGTTCTTACACTTTTGGGACTTAAAGTTCCTTAACACTATTAAAAGTTACTGAGGGTCCCAAACAACTTTTGCTCATGAGGGAGACTTTCCTAATCTAAAATTCTAAAATCCACAATGCTTTGAAACCTGAAGTATTTGGAATTCCATGATACTAAGAAACTTTTGATTATCAGAGCATTTCAGATTTCAGGGTTTTCTGGATTAGAGATCCTCAGCCAGTAAAGTCTATGCAAATATTCCACACAGTTCTGAAAAAGGCTCTAAAGCCTGAAATACTTTTAGTCCTAAGCATTTCAGATGAAGGATATTCACCCAGTATTAGGGTTTCTTTATTGAAAGAAAATTCTATAATGTTTTAATTAATTTTTCAGGAATAATACAGTATGTCCATATCTGTAAGTTCTTTATTTGTGGATTCAACCACTTACAAATGGAAAAATATTGGGGAAAAAATTACAATGAATATGTATACACTTTTTCTTTTCCTAGACAACATAGAATAACAATTAATTATAATGTATTATGTATTTTTAGTACAATGATGATTTAAAGTATGGTGGAGAACATGTGTAGGTCATATGCCAGTAGTCCACCATCTTATATAAAAGGCTTGAGCATCTGCACCTCTTGGTGTCTGAGGCAGGGCTGGTCTGGAACCAATCTCCCATAGGGAGGGTCTACAGAAATATATTGATTGCATATTACATATTTTAAGGGGAAACATTTTTTAAGTAGTGAGAAGAATGGCATTGTTTTACATCTTTAGAGATCTTTTCTATGTCTGGCTTAGCTGAAAATACTTGGATTTTCATATCTGCTTCACACATGCTATGTAACCCTCTGAAGTGTGGTAGCATTACAGGTTGTGTAACAAAATATGGAGGAAAAATTTCCTTTGGTCTTTTTTTCATATCTCTTCTCTAGTAACTTTCATTTAGCCATTTAGCCAAAGTTGTCTTTTGTTCTACTCTACTCTGTTGATCTACCAATTGTAACGAGAGTTACATGTATAAACCTCTCTTCAGTGCTTGCTTCACCAGAGCATGTACTAAACCTGTATTCAGACAGAAAGGGTCAGTATTTCTAATCTAAGAAAAGGCTGGTCATTCTATAAAGTCTCAGTAGGAGTCCTGGGAACCTGGTTTTTTAAATACCTACAATTGATAAAGGTTTTAATAATTTGGTGAATAACACTGTCTCATCAAGTTTAAAAATAAGGAAACAGAAATACAACTAATAGAGAAGAAAATATGGATTTTGATCTGCAACCTAGCTCACCTGTTCTGGAACATGCTCCGTTGTAGACCTTTTCAAGGACAGGGCAGGAAAAAAAAAAGGAACTGAGCCATGTTGTCTGTTGTCTTCCTTGATTTCACCAGTCATCTGACTTTTTTTCTGCTGAAGTAATAGAAAAAGGAAAGAGGCCCAGAATCTTTTTTTTTGTTTTTTAGGGAAGGTCTACAGAGTGTTAAGGGTCTCACTACTAGATGGGACTCTTGGTGATCCACCTGTTTACAGCCTCCCAAGAGCTGGGATTACAGGCATGGCCACCACGTCCAGTCTCAATTGCCATCTCAGCCTGCCCCAGGGGAAGGGCTACCATAGCAAGCCTGGGGGTCGAACCCCGGGCCACTGTGCCTGCTTGCAGGTGCTTTAATCTGCTGAGCTATTTGGCCAAAGGCCCAGAATCTTAAAAAGATGGGAAATAAGTGCCCCATCCAACAAGACACTTGCTGTGTATTATTTATTTTGGATGGGCATAGATGATGCAGTTTTGTTGTTAGGACAGGAGCAGTTTTAACAAGCAGCCTTCTTTTACCCAGAAATGATTAGCAGAAGAGGGCTTATGATTAGCTTTCCAAAAACCTGAGAATTTTAGATGTACTAGAAATAAAACCATCTTTTTTTTTTTTTTTTTTTTTTTTTGCTTTATGCTATTTACAGTATACTTTTCTGTCTTCCTAATACAGTTCTTATAAAGTTCACAAATGAACCTACTTCTCAAATGATACATCAGGGAACAGTTTTAATTGCATCTGATGGAAGTAGAGGTGAAATTTCCTGTTAGATTTTTGTTGTTATTTTGACACCAACAAGGATGGCATTTGAAACAGTGAAATGGAAACCAGATGGAAATTTTTTTTTTTTATGTAAACAGCATAGCGGGCTCCAGCCAGCTTCAAATTAGATTTTGGCTATCATTCTTTTGAAGTGCCAGACATGAGCAAGACTGGGCTCTAGGTCAGTTAATCAGAGTCACTTATTTTAAAGAAATACATTCATTTCAGCTGACCAGTTTTCCGTTTGTTTAACATATTTCTGACTCCTAGCCATGTTGCTATAGTAGGGCAAATGGTTCCTGTAACTCTTACAAAGGTATTTCCATTATGGATAGTTGTTCAAATTGTATTCCTATCTGCTATCTTGTTGTCATTGCTTTGTGTACGTGTGTATGTGTTTGTGTGAAGGATGCTTAGAAGTAATGGAATCTTCCTTGAGAATTTTAGATGTACTAGAAATAATAACTTGTGCCTTGAGGAATTTAGGAACATAAGATTGGCTATATGTCCATACTAAAGTAGTTAGCTGCTAATATTCTCAGTTTGGGATTGTTTTTCTACATCCAGAATATATTTTATGCTTCCCATCTTCTTGTATTTTAATTTATATTTGAATATAATTCCTGATTTGAATTTCTACAAAAGCTCTGATATAGATTTCCCAACACTGGATGACCTACTGAACAAGGAAATTTTAAGCTTTGTTATAGGTCTGACTCTTCTGGTCAGACAATCAACTACTTTTTACTAAAAATAAGTACAAATTATAATGTTATATTAAGAGTATTTATGCTTAATTTACTGCTGTATTTCTCACTTTGCAATGTATATCATAGTGGCATCAAAACTATCTCCCAAAGAAACATTTTTATCTCTTTTAAATTCTGTGCTTTGTTATAGTACTGTGCTTTTGTTTGTATTATCTTCTTTCAACTAAGAATAACACCTGGTTGGTTGCTTTTAATTTTTAAAGCATTAAAAGAAACTATGCAGTCAGCGTAGAGTTCAGAATTATAATTTTCAAACATAAGTCACAAAACATATGTACATTGACTAGGAATTAAAGCATAACCTTGAAGCAAGTCAGTAACAGATATATTTTCCTTTTAATGATTTTTTACTCTGAGTTACTAACTTGATAATGGCACTAATTTGTATTTCACAAATCACATATTTAATATATACATATATATATACACAAATGTGTGTGTGTGTGTATATATGTATATATATATATGATATATATATATACATATATATATATGATATGTAAGTAGCTTATGGTGTTGTTTTAATAAAGATAATTTGCTGATAAATTATATTTCCCACATAGTTTTGAATAAAAAGTTTTGAATAAGCATAAGAGACTGAATTTTCAAATATCTTTGTATGTCGTTATTTCAGCCTTTTAAAAAAATTCACTAAAATGACTTGGAAATACTAATTACATAAATATACTTTATCTTACAGAGTTTTTATTCATAATTTCTTTTTTCTTTTAAAGGTCAGTGGATAAGTCTGTCATAATATATAATACAGTAAGTATTTAAAAATTTTGTTTGTGACCTAAATTATGTTTATTAGACAACTGAACTTAGCAAGTTGTGATAGAAATATTATGTATTTTTGTATTTAGCATGCTGAAGAATATAATATATGCATTTTCACAAATGCTAAATGGGTCATGCAAATAAGGTATTAGTTCTGGTATATGCCAATTAAAGATCATTTTAAGATGGACAGATTTAAGAGCACCAATATCCAATTTCAATTAATTATTAAACTTTTATACAAGATTTCCATTATAGCAAAGAATGAATGGCTACCCCCAGGGATCTTGGAGAATAAAATGGAAGGTGACCTACCATTTTTAAGAGTGTTTTTGTAGGTCAGTTTACAGATTAGCATGAGAAAGAATAGGTTATTGTAAATGAAAGTTTTGACAGATCATCTGCTATTTGGTAAAGATTGAGCTGTATAAGAAGAAAAATGAATGTTTTATATATATAACAAATGTGTGATTGATGAAAACAGTCTGCAAGAGAAAAAGTGTTGAGTGCAGCTTTATAATGATGTAGTTCTACTAGCCAATCAGTGGAGACATATGGGCTGGACAGATAGCTCAGCACCTGCTTGGGCAGACCCAGGGACTAGGGATTCATCGCTGAGACTGCAACTGAGACTGGATGTGGTAGCGTACACCTGTAATACTCGTGTTTGGGAGACTGAAAACAGGAGGATCACTACAAATCCAGTCTGTGTAAGGAGGCCCTGTAAACCCCGTACTAAATACATTTAAATAAAAAATCAATGGAGATGTAAATCATCAAGGTATAGTGGCTCCAGCAAGTAATGTAAATTAGTCCTTCAAATGTTTCAGAGTTTTAGCAGAAAATGAGAATAAATACTGAAGCTAGACTGCATAGATCCTTAGTATTTCTCATTGAGCTTTTGTGAGATGTTGCTTTTCACAAAAGTAACATTAGTTCTTCTCTATAAAATACAGGTAAGTTCCAGTTAAATAAATGGAAAAAGTTGGCTGGCTGCCTAAATGTACTGTACCCAAATATAAGTGACTAAATTCTGGTCCTATAATATGTAAAAATCAAAGGCCATAGCAAAAATACAATCGTTTTGATGTAATAGACATTTGGCTTACTATTACTAAGTTAAAACAAATCAGTGAATGCCAAGGGTCTGCTATAATAAACCTGTCTTAAGAAGATGGCCAGTAGACAATAATCCTGTTCAAGAAAGAGTGAAATAGGGGCTAGGGAGATAGCTCTGCGGTCTGAGTGCCTGCTTGGCAAGCAGAAGAATCCGGGTTCGATCCCTGGTACTACATGCTGTTGCAGTCCCAAACTGAGCCAGCCTCCAAAACCAGGTGTGGTGGCACGTGCCTGTAATTCCAGTGCTAGGGAGGCTGAGACAGGAGACTAAAAGTTTGAGTTGCATAGCGAGACCCTGTGCCAAATAAATAAATAAGTGAATGAATGAATGAATGAATGAATGAATGAATGAATGAATGAATGAATGAATTTTTTTTAAAAAAGAGTGAAATGCCTGGATCCTATTAGTTCTAATTATGTTATGAACTGTCAATTTACATTGGTTACTAGTAATTTTAGAATACATACAGAATATAAACCACATATTAAAATGAATCTGTAATGTTAACTTTACTCTTGTCTGAGTAAATATAAAGCTATTTTTTTTTCCTCCAGAATTTTCAGAATGTACTTCATACATTAACTCAGCATACAAGGTATGAACTTAATCTTTTATATTAATAAAATTTAAAAATTAAAAAGATATTTAATAGTTGTTTTTTTTATTAACTAGGTATGTCACAACATGTGCTTTTGCACCCAATGTTCTCTTACTTGCTACTGGGTCGATGGACAAGACAGTGAACATCTGGCAGTTTGACCTGGAGACACTTTGCCAAGGTTAGTAAGGACATCATCTTAACCTTGCTAATGATTAGAATCAGCAACTTACTGTCTTTTTTTTTTTTTTTTTTTTTCCTTTGTTGTTGGCTTGGAAATCAAGCTCAGGTCCTAGCTCATTCTAGGCAAATGCTCTATCACTGAGCTATATATACCCCGACCTGAAATTTAGTAAATCAAGTTATTTATATTGTATTTCTCAATGTAAACACATTCAAATTTAATGTAATCTAAAAAATAATTTTACAGAAGTCAGTGTTAGCTGGTCATGGTGGTGAACTCCTATAATCCCAACATTCAGGAGGCTGAAGCAAGAGGATTATTGCAAGTTCAAGACCAACCTGGGCAACCAAGTGGGCTGAAGGTCAACTTGAACTGCATAGCAAAACCCTGTCTCAAAAAGACCAAAAAAAAAAAAAAATCTGTATTAAAAATGGCAAATGCTTTTGTGTGCACATTTATGTATATCATACCTCCAATGGATTCATAAGTTGTTTATTTATACTCCAGATAAAATTTTCAGGTAAACATAGCCTGAGGACAAAAGAGTAATTATAGGTGTGTTTTGTTGGGTTTTGTTTTGGCCTCATCAAGCAATATTGGCACATAATTTAGGTTTCTTATTTTTGTCACTGTCAGAATTAGCAATATAGTGGTGCTTATATGTAGACATTAGGACAAATAGAATATATTTGCTGGTAAGAGTTTTAGATAATAAAGAGTGATTGTTTTTCTGGAGTGAAACAGTACAAAAAATATTAGTTAATAAGATATTGAATAATACTTTCTAAATGATAAATTTTTTGAAATTCTTAAAAGGAAGATAAAGTAGCAACACACAGATTTGAGGATTTTATTTACTTTGTAATTCTTAGTGGCAGTGTTTTTACAAGAAGTACTTTGCTTAAGTGGGCATGGTGGCACATGCCTGTAATCCCAGCACTTGGGAGGCTGAGGCAGGAAGATTGTTGTGAGTTCAGGACCAGCCTGAGCTACTAAGTGAGCTTAAGGCCAGCCTGAACTGCATAGTGAGAAGACAAATAAAGAAGTACTTTGCTCTAACTTCACTTGCCTATTTTGTTTGCTTTTAAGTAGGGAGCATGGAGGATCATCTGAAACAGTTCACTGAAGATTGGTCAGAAGAGGATGTCTCCCTGTGGCTTTGTGCACAAGGTTTGAAAGACCTTGTTGATATTTTCAAGATGAACAACATTGACGGAAAAGAATTGTTGAATCTTACAAAAGAAAGTTTGGCTGATGATTTGAAAATTGGTAAGATTGTTGAAAACTAGGCAAAATGACTTAGTTACTTTTACTCTGCAGTTGTTTTTTGTTATAGTCATGGTTTTCTCTTAATATTCTAGCACAGTAATTATTCCAGAGGGTGTCTTTGTGTAGGACAGCAGTATATTTTTATCAGATTAGGAGAAACAAAATGTTATATAGCTTTTATATAGGTACCCTATAATGACAATTTAAAAACTCATATTTTAAATTGAGGAATATGCAATGTTTTGTGTATACAACCACAATCACTGTATATTACAGAATACCTTCATTACCTCAAAAAGAAATCATTAACCACTAGTTGTCACTTGTTCCACTTTTGCCAGCCCCTGGAACCACTAACGTGTTTTCTGTCTACAGATTTCCTAAAATCGTACACTTCACATAGGTGGACTCATGCGGTGTGTGGCCTTTTATGTGTAGCTTCTTGCCCTGGGTGTTTTTTCAAAGGTTATCTGTATGGTAGCATGTGTTAGTACTTCATTCCTTTACTGACTAATACTCCACTATATGAATTTATAACTTTTTATTTATTCATTCACCAATTGATAGAATTCAGATTATTTCTGTGTTTTAGCTATTAAGAATAATGCTGTGCACAGGTATACAACTTTTTGTGGGTGTTTTCAGTTTTTGGAGGATTGTACTATACATGATTGATGGTGCCTTTCCACAGTGTCTCTGGCTGAAATTTGTTCTCTGGGAATCTTGGTTATAAAGGCAGTAATCAGTAATCCAGTCTATAAAGTCTGTGCCCTCGTGATTTATATTCCAAGACCCCACTGCCTTCACCATAATGCTGGTGAATATGTTTCAGCATGTGAATTTTGGGGATACACAGATTCAGAAAATAGCAAATATTGAACATCTTTTCCTGTGTTTATTGATCATGTCTGTTTTCCCCTGTAGTTTTTCCCCTACTATTCTGTGGAGGTCTCTTGGTGTGCAGAAATTTTACATTTCGATATAGTCAGATTTGTTGGATTCTTTCCCACTTTTACCTGTTACAGGTGTCATATGTTTGCTTAATCCCAAGTCTTAAAAATTTATATCTATGTTTACTTGTGTGAGTCTAAAGGTTTTGGCTATTACACATAGGTCTGTGATCCATTTTGACTTAATTTTTAATGGTGTGAAGCAGCAGTCCCAATTCTTCAGATGTAGGTAGCCATTTGTCCTAGCACGATTTCTTGAAAGATTACACTCTTGTCATTGAAATGTCTTATCTGTGTTAGCTTTTTATCCCTGTGACAAAATATGTGAGAAAATCAAGTAAAAGTGGAAAGATTTATTTTTGCCTCCCCATGTCAGAGGTTTTAGGCCTCTGTTGCCAGCCCCTCTTCTCTGGCTCTGCTCTGTCAACCTCTGTGTCCAGGCATCACAGGCAAGCAGCTTTCCTCCACCCCACTTTCTCTGTCATAAGCTTTTGCCTCACCGAGCCCAGAAACAGTGGAGTCCAATTTGGACAGTTAGTGTCTTGTTCTCTTTTTTTTTTTTTTTTTTCTTAATTTTATGTATTTAGTCTCACTATGCAGCTTGAACTCATAATGATCCTCCTGTTTCAGCCTCCCCAGTGCTGGGAATGTAAGCCTGTGCCACCATGCCTGGTCTTGGTGGTCTACTTGACTCACCCCTGGGGGAGGTAGGCCCTGGCTCAGCTTGTGGTATGAGCGATCGAACCCAGGTCCTTAAACTTGCTTAGGCAGGCGCTTAGACTGCTGACCCATAGTGTTTTGTTTTAATATATATATAATGGACTATTACTAGTGTGTCATAATAAAATTTTAGTTAAGAAAACTCTGGAAATAGGTTATCTATGTTACATTTGTTGTTAGTGAAAAATAAAATAAAGTATTTTTACAAAAAATCTTTGTAAGATATTTCATTACACTTTGTTTTTGCATAGTAAATATTCTCTTTTAAGATGTTAGCACAGGGACCAGGGATTTAGGTCAGCAGCAGAGTGCCTGCCTGACAAGCATGAAGTATGAGGTCCTGAATTTGATTCTTAGTACCCCCTCACCCCCCAAAAAGATGTTAGCATTTCTTTTGAAAATATTTAGGTTGAGAATGTTTATGTATTATGTTCATCAAATAACATGAATGTTACTTTTGTATTTCTCTTTCTTTCTTTCTCTTTTTATCTGCGGAACTGGGATTGAACTCAAGCCCTTGCGCTTGCCAGGCAAGCACTTACTCTATTGAGCCATCTCCCCGGCCTTACTTTTGTGTTTCTAATAATGGATTTTTTCTAAAATTTATTCTTCTTGAGAGTTTCCCCCCATGGGAAGTGTAGCATCTTTGTTGATTTCTAATTAATCTCTTAATGAATATTATCAAACAGTAGTCCCTAACAGTGTGAAATAATTTCAGTTGCAACAAAGATTGTTTAAAAACGCAAGGGAATCTTTAACAACTAATAGAAGAATTCTATTGTTATGCCTAAAAAATAAGACATAGTATTCAATTAATGGCTAGAAATAATTTTGAATGATTCTCAGGTTTACACATCAGTAAAATGAGTTTTGGAAATATTGATGGTTCAAGCCAAAACTGAAATATTTAAGTTTAGTAGTGGTATTAGATAAATTTGAAAAATCGCTATGAATAGAGACAGAAATATTTCACATTCTCTGATTAATAATTCTTTTGTGTGCCTGTGTTTAAAGTGTGAAGTTAGAGCAAGGGAGATAGCTCAGCAGTCTTAAGTGCCTGCCTGGCAAGTGCAAGAACTCGGTTCGATCCCCAGTACCACCTGCCATGCCGGCCCTGGGCCAGGCTGGCCACCATAACTGGGCATAGTGGTGCATGCCTGTAATCCCAGCCTTGGGGAGGCTGAAAATAGGATGATCACTATGAGTCCAAGCTGCACGGTGATATCCTGTGCTAAATACATTAAAAAAAAAAAAAAAAAAAGATTGTGAAAAGTTAGCAAACTTAACAAATTAGATACAGAATAAATTAGTAAACGGAAAGTGTACTTTTCCTGTCATTCTGAATTATCTTGAGACTTTTTACAAAATGTTCATTCCAATGGCTGAAGAACGTAATTTAGCTACAAGTGTTATTTTAAGCTGCAGTAAATTTCTTTGGTGTTTAATTTTTAAAAAAATGTAAAGCCAGGTGTGGTGGTGCAGGCCTGTAATCCCAGCACTTGGGAGGCTGAGGCAAGAGGATTGTGTGAGTTCGAGACCAGCCTGAGCTACAAAGTGAGCTTAAGGCCAGCCTGAACTGCATAGTGAGACCCTGTCTCAAAAAGACAAAACAATGTAATCTTGGTTAGTTTTCTCTTGTTGCCGAGACAAAATAGATACCCAAAGTTAAAGAGAGAAAGATTTATTTAGCTCACAATCTGTAGAGGTTTTAGTCCATAAATCTGCTGACTCTAAGGCAGGGTGGCATGGCAGAGGGGCAACCATTTATGGTGGCAGAAGACCACAAAAGCCCATCCTGTCAGTGGGCTGATCCCACTCACCTGTAAGTGCAGCACCCTTGTCCCAAGCATTGCATTGTGAATCAGTCACCTGTTAAGGAACAAACCCTTTGACTCCATGAGGCTTTGGGGTGACAACTAGACACAAACCAGAATGTACCTCTGTCCTCAAAAATGCTAAAGTAAAATAACACAATTAAAATTAGGTCTGAAAAAGAAGCAAACAAACTAACATATGCTAATGAATTTTACTTATATGCATAATTATTTTGCTTTTATTTGTCTTTGTGGTATAACTGTTTAAACAGTTCTTATCACTAAATAAATCTGAATTTGCTTAGCATTTAGTTATGGAAGAAGCTAATGGATTGTACAGTAAAGAACATTGGAGTGTCACAGACTAAAGGAGTTTCATTATGTTTGACACTGAAATTATTAAGGATTTGAGCAGTCTATAAAATCTTACATCAGTAGACCTTTCTAAGTGTACGATTAAGGAACTTCCTGCATACTTGAGTATGTTCAGATCACATGCTTTCATCAAGGAGAACAGTCATTTGTTTAGAATTATTAATTAATAATTCAGGATGCAATTGACATACAGTGTTATTAAGAAATCCTTACCCTTATGTGAGGAATGTCGAAAGAGGCATATGTCTTCTGATATTTCTGAGTTGATAAATCAATGAATAATGCATGGCAGTACTTAGTATCACACTCAGAAGCATGAAGTATCAAAGGTGTCCATTAACTAGCTAAATTCTGTTTGTACACTGGCCTCAGTTTATAGCTGGTCTTGCAAATGTTGCAGATTGAGATATATCTTGGAGTTTGGAAACTTATGTCAAGAAATTATGTATATCACATTAGCCTTTAACACTTAGAGTTAAATAATCGTTAAACATACATACATTCCTAATTTGGGAATGAAATTTTTTTCAGAGTTTGTTTTTCCTTTTGAGTTTTCTTTTTTCCAGGAAATCATGAAAGCACAGATTTTTTGTTTTTCCTCATTTGCTTATGATTTGAATAAGTTTTCTTAAAGTCCCCTAAATTAAAAGTTTGGTTACCAGACTGATAATATGGGGAGATGGTAGAACCTTTATGAGGTGAGGCCTAGGGGAAGGCAGTTATGTCATTAATAGTATGCCTTTGAAGAGGCTGTAGGAACCCCGCTCCTTCCTCTCTTTTGTCTCCTAGCTTCTGGGAGCTGAGCAGCTTCCTTTGCCACATGTTCCTGCTGTGATGTTCTGCCTTACCACACAGGCTCAAAGAAAATGGGACCAGGTAACCATGGACTGGAATTTCTGACACCCAGAGCCAAAGTAAAATTTTCCTCCCTGTAAGTTGATTATCTCATGTATTTTGTCACAGTAACAGAAGGCTGACAAACACATAATTGAAAAATCACAGTACAAGTTAATACATGTTACCTGTGTTACCGTAATGCATATACCATTAAGTAGTTGAACATTTAGTTCATGAGGATACCTTGATGTCTTGTATTGCTGAAAGTGTCCGTGGGATTTGAAATTGCTATCTAGATTCTCTGTTTTTATGTAGGAAGTCAGGGAGTTATAAATCTACATTGTTTGTATCACCAACTGCCGCAAGTCCTTTCAAAAAACTGAACTGTTCCTATAGTTATGTTGCTTATTTCTAATTTATTTTTATGTGTTCTCTTATTAACTAGTCATTCTTTTCAGAAGTTATACTAGTCTTTAGCTGGTAAAGTTCTTTTCTTTCTGAGCAATTAAGATTATAACTCTTCTTCATAAGTCTACTCACAAAGGGAGATACCTGTTTCTGGCTAACCTCTGTGGAAATGGTCTGGGAAATGCTATTTGAGGGCCAAGTGATCTCATTCCAATTGTAAATAACATTAAAATTGGGCAGAAATAATACTTACTTAGCCTTTTACTATCTGGAGAATTTTCGATTGGCTATCTATATTTTCTGTTATAAATATTATAAGCATTCTGAATATTAGTTCACACGTATAATATTTTGACAGAAAAATACACTTTTATTCAGAATATTGATTGTTCATATCCTTTTCTTATATATGCAGGATGGCTACTTCTCATTGTAAACATGTTCTAAAAATACTTATAGGAAAGTTTATGAAACTCTGTGGACATGGAGGGATTTAATTTGACAAATAGGAAATATACCCTAGTCACAGATTTTCTTCTATTTGTTCCCTAGTACCTTCACGTGGGTATATCGTAATTTTCATCAAAACATTTCAATCTGTTTTTACCCACTTCTTTGGATTATCTGTCTTTACTTTCTTTTCTCCCCTCCATTTGTGTTTGTTTCACAGAAACACACAATTAAGATAATTCTTGGAAAATGCATCATGGGTGCATTTTCAGAAAGAGATGAATTGAATGCAGTATCATTATTTTTTCTGATCTGATTTTTGCAGAGTAATTCCACATGTACAGAAATTATTATATTGTACTTAAAAGTTTTAGAGAGCCAAGTCTGGAGAGCAGTCACATAGCTGCAGGCCACTGCTTGCTTAACTTCCCACATTTACATGAATATGGGCAACAGGCCCAAATAGGATTAAACGCTTTATTATTCATGGCAGGCAGGCATAGGTTTCATGTTTTAATTGATTCTCTTTCCTGTAAGTCTCACAGGGTGTTTTGTATTTGCAGTTGAAGAAACCTCCGATCCTTTTATTCAGGAGGTTGAACTTGGGGTCTCACACTTGGTAGGCAGCAGGTGTTTCTGAGATGTACGTTTACCTAGGTTGGTGATGAACTTGATCTTCCTTCCTTGCCCTTCAGAGTAGCTGGGATTACATGCTTGTACCACTCTGTTAGGTGGAACCCCAGCCTTATAATGGGACTATTACTAAATTAGCCAAAGAGAAAATGCTGTATTTATACTGGTTAGTAAACAATCCTGCTTTCTCCCTGAAAGAAGATAGTATCTCCATCTTCCAAGGACACTTGCAACATCCTTTTGAGAAGATTATGCAAGACAAAAGATATCTTAAGATATGTATAAACATCATTGGGAATTACTTCCCAACAAAGAAAGCTGGTTTGGCTTTTTATGGAAACTATCAAGCATTCTGAAATACAGTTGTTGTACTTAGCCCACTCCAAAACATCACAGCCCAAAATGGAATTGTGAACTAGTTCTAAAACTATAATAGTCAACAACACTAGCCTTCGTAAAGTTAATTACACTACATTTAAAAATTAAGGTAATTTTAAAAAATTAAAAAAGCATGCATAGTTTTAGACAAACAGGTAAGTTTTGTGATTGTTTTATATAAAATCAATATATTCAATTTCATTGTTTAAATATATAACAGGTTTTAATAGCCCAAATAATAATAATAACCTAAATTACTTTAAAAATGATTTTTAGGAATATTTTTATGTAAGCAAAATTTTAACACATTTGATTTTTGTTTCTGGGGATCAAACATGCATATGCTAAACATGTGTTCTACCAGAGGTACCCTGTAGACGATGTTGTATAAATAAGTTATAAGTTTGCCTCTTCAGGCTTTGTGGAGTATTTTAGTTTCTGTCAGTTGAAATTCTTGAACTTCACACATTTAAGGTTGTTTAACATAAGCTACTACTAGTAGCTTCTGACATACTTTGCCATAGCGTATTTTATATTACAAAGATCTATAAAGGAATTAAAGAAACATTTCTGTGTGGTGAAGTTTTTGTTTTAGTAGATAAAAGTCTCTAGTTGCTGAATAGTTACATAAAGGTTACCCATAGTTCTCCAGACCTAACGAAATAATTTCTTTTCAGAATCTCTAGGACTACGTAGTAAAGTGCTGAGGAAAATTGAAGAGCTCAGGACCCAAGTGAAATTTCTTTCTTCTGAAATTCCTGATGAGTTTATATGTCCGATAACTAGAGAACTGATGAAGGATCCTGTCATTGCGTCAGGTATGTGTGGCGGCCCTTATGCTGTGGGCTATGTGATTAAATAGAGCAGACGGTTCACAGCAGTCTTCTTAAATGAGGGCAGCTTTCAGACATACCCTAAATTCAGGGTCTTGAGAGTTGACAATGACAATGTTCCAAAAGATGATGACATGGCTTTGTTGGATAAATGTAAAGAAAAAGTGCAAAGCTTTGGCTGTGCTTAGGGCTGGGGGCTGATGTTCAAGCATTTGCCCTTGCAGCGGCACCACAGTTAGAAAGATTTTCAGAAGAATTTAGCATATCACAACTCTGGCTAAATGGCTTTCTTCTGAGATATGGTCTATCTCTGAATACTTTTTAATAACTTATTAGAGGGCCAGCTAAATAGCACAGTGGTCCAAGCGCCTGCTTAGGCAAGTGCAGGGACCAGGGTTCAATCCCAGGCACCATATACTATGCCGGCCCCAACCCTGGGACACTGAACCAGCCACCAGGACAGGGCGTGGTGGCGCACACTGTAATCCCAGCCCTGGGGAGACTAAAAACTGGAGGATCACTTCAAGTCCAAGCTGCATAGTGAAACCCTGTACCAGGTACATTAAAAAAAAAACCTTAAACTCATTAGACCTGGATGAACAACTGAACATTCTATATTTTATAATAGATGAAATTAGATAGAGAGCTGAGACAACAGGATTAAATTTTAAAATTTATTAAATTTCTGAAATGTGTAGTTATTAAGATGTAAGGATAAAATACTATTTTTTTAAGCTAGATTGTGGCAGTCTCTCTTGTTTGTCTTTCATGAATATAACCCACTGTATAGAAATAAGAATTTAAAGATTATGAAATTTTAACACTCCACATGAATTCCTACCTATTGTGTATATACCCAAATATTTTGCCTACTTATAACCAATAAATTCACATTTCCCTGTTTTTTGTTTTTTTTTTTTTACTTTGGCTTAAATTTTATTCTACACATTTATGAATATTGATTTAATCTGTATGTTTCATTTATAATAGTTGTGTGACTGGGCTACATTGTGTTCGACTCTTCTAATAGTTGAAATGCACATATTTGCAAATCTTTATCTTGCAAATTCCCTTGTGTTGGTTTCTGCATCCATGTTTCTTTCTGTTGTTACTATTACTTTGGGGTTTGTGTGTGCTATATGCCCCAAAGCATAATTACTCAATCAGAATATTTTATGAATGTGAAAAATAATGCTACATTTTGTTACTAGATTTTTTTCTAGAAAAAAGTTTAAAATACAGAAAAAAAAAACATGCAATCAATAAATTTTATAACTTCATTTGCTTTTGATAGGTTGATGATTATGTGAAATGTTAATTCCTTATATTGCTAGGGAGGCAGTGATTTTTTGTTCTTACTGTGGGTTTTGTTTTTTTTTTCATTCTCACCATCCTTTCTTAACTGTGTGTATCAGTCTTTTTCATCCTTTCCAGTCTGGTGCATTAAAGCAATTTCAGTTACCATTTCCTTGTCTAATACTGAGTTAGAGCTTTTTCTTTTTTTTGAGACTCGGGTTCTTGCACTTGCCAGGTAGGTGTGTATACCTCTGAGCTATCTCCCTGGCCCCATGTTTGAGCATCATTGCATATTTTAACCATTTATAATTTTCTTGGATGACTTTTATTCATAAACTTTTATCTCAAGTTCAATTTATTTTAGTTTTTATTTCATAATAAATACAGTATGGGAGCAATAGTTAAGCCACTAAAGGGCCAGACTGCTGAATCTGTTTCATTTTTTATTGTTTTATATATGGAAGGTTATAACAACCTCTCTGTGTTTCCTCTGACACAGTATGGGTATACTAGTGCTACCTCAAAGAATTCTTTAAAAATTGTTAGTGTATATTGGGAATTTATAACAGTACGTACACATAATAAGCATGTGATAAATGTCAGTCATTTTTCTTTCAGGCTATGACATTTTCCATCAGTATAGCAATGGCTGTATATTTTTATTTTGTTACATCAGGACTTGTCTGTATCTGAAAGTAACTCATTAGCTTATGCAGACATGGGGTCAGTTTATTAAGAGTGAGTCTCAGGAAAACCTGGCATCAGAGAACTGGAGTGCAGTCATAGCTTTGTCCTCATCTATTCAGAGGTTTCTGAATTTCACTTTCTGTGAAGTTTAATATGCCTTTTCCAGAAGACAGTAAATCATGATCAAACAGATGCTACATTGTACATTTTAGTGCTTTTGAACATGAGACTGACCAATCTGACATAAAATCCAAGAGAAAAAACTTTCTGGCCTAATTTAAAACCCTGCCATATAGTAGTACCATGTTTCTGCAAAATAAGATCTAATAGAAAAATAAGTCTTAGTGTCATTTTTCGAGGTACTCTTACTCTTAAGTTTTACTCCAAAAATAAGCTCCAGTTAAGATTTCAGCCAGATGAACATTTTAGTATGTCTGTTCCAACACATACATTTGAAATGTGTAATATATTGATGATAATACTTAAATGATAATGCACATTATAATTATTTGTAAATACACAAGAAGGCATCTTCACATGAGAGGTAAATACCTGCATGAACAGATGAACTTGAGATTTATTACCGAATTACTAATCAGAGTACAGATATAACACACAACCTTTGCACTTGCAAAGGTCAGACATAGATATATCTAATATGGCTTCTTAATTCAACATGCTGTACATTGTAATGGATATATTTATAGCATTTGTGTGAAATGAGCATTTTCTGGACTTTGGAGTCTGCAGCTTTTAGTTGGTGTGTGCACCATTCTTTTTTTTTTTTTTTTACCCTTAAAAATACATTTATTCAGTTATAATTACTTACATTTACTACTTGTGACAAAATTAGTTCTAAAGTTTAGGTTCTTGGTAGGTTCTTTTCGTTATTGAAGAACAAATAACAATAAGACAGTTTCAAGACAAATTAACAGGACAGATTCAATAAATTAATACATTAAAAACTTTTCATAATGTTTTGGTATTGTACAAGGTGCATATATTATACTTACAGGCATTATTATAGCAGATGTCTCTAATCAATGAATTAAGAGAGTGTAGCTGTCCACTTATTTTTTTATAGCTGAGTTATATCACAGATAAAGTAATTAACACTTTCTACCTTGTTATCTTCCTAGTGGTTGTCCATAGTACTAGAAGCCAACATAATATCTTCTCCAAGCACTATTAGAGCAAATCTTGCTTCTCATAGAATTATGTAGAAGCACTGCATATTTATCCTAACTGTACTGTTTATACACACACATCATGGTTCTTCCTTTGTGTCCCCTTTTTTTTGTCTAGACCTGTCAAAGATGGGCACTCCATTGTCATTAAACCAATTTAGGTGCCTGAACTCAGTGACACAATCCAACACAGTCCAGTGTTCCACAACAATAGTGAGTTATCTGAAGAAGTTGTTGACTGTAGCCATTTACAACTCAACTTATTATTATGGCCCCTTGTTATATACCTCATTTTTATACTTTTCTGCAGGATGGTTAAGACCGAGATAGAGCAAGACCTATATACCAAAAAATGTAGCTTTTGTTTCTAATGAGGTCAGTGAAATCCCCTCAGGGTTTATTTTGTAATCCTGTACCATACTCTACAGATCCTTTGTCTGTGTCATCCATGTGGATGAGTCACGGCCAATGCTTGACCAGTTTGCTCTCTGTGAGAGCCTGAGAGAAAGTTTTCTCTCCATGTGACTCTCCCCAGGCACACTATAGAACTTTGATCTCTTTCCTCTGTGGCTCCATAATCTCCTTGATCAGAAAATTTGGGGCACAACTGAGTTTCATGATGTTACAGTACAGGTTCTCCTATGTCCTGAGGCTTCACTGACTTTGAAAGGCTAGGGCCAAAATGTTGGCTAACCTTGAGGCTCTTCTGTTTCTCCAGTTTTGATCTGTGAACTTAGGTTGTTAACCATCCAGAAGAAAAGCTGATTAGTACCCTGCAGCATATGCTGTTCAGTTTGCCCTAAAGATCTGACTAAATTCCTTTTAGTTGTTGTTGTACATTTCTATTTGTATTTCTTCTTTTGACTTCTTATACTAGGGAGACTATACAATATTTGCACAGGTGTGTCTGGTTTATTTCACTTACGAGTATATGTTCAAGTGGCATGCACTTAATATAAATGTTTCAAGTTTTATCATTCTTTATAGCTGAGCAATACTCCATTATATAAAAATACCACATCTTTTCAAACCATTCCTCATGTGATGGGCATCTTGGTTGTTTCCAAAATTTTGCTATCACAAATGGTGCTGCTATAAACATAGGTACACAAATATCACTATGATATAATATTTTCAGTTCCTCTGGGAAAATCTCCAGTAGGGGGATAGCTGGCTTGAATGGGATTTCCAGTCCTACTCTTTTGAAGAGTCTCCACACTGATCTCCACAATGGTTGTACCAGTCTACATTCCCACCAGCAGAGGAGAAGTGTTCCCTTTTCCCCACAACCTCTCCAACATTTGTTGTTGGTTGATTTCTTTATGATAGCCATTCTTTCTAGAGAGAGATGGTATCTCAGTGCTGTTTTTCTTTGCATTTTACGGATGGCTAGCAATGTGGAGCATTTTTTCATATAATTATTCACTTCTTTAATTTTGTCCTCTGAGAAGTGTGTATTCATCTCAGATGCCCATTTCTGAATTGGGTCTTTAAATTTGAGGGCCCTCTTATGTCTTAGTTCTTTATGTATTCTAGAGAGCAGACCTTTGTCTGAATGCTTATTAGTTAGGATTTTTTGAAAATTTGTGGGTTGTCTTTTGACTTTGTTGACAATTTCTTCTGATGGGCAGAAACTCCTCAAGAAGAGTTGATCACAGTTGTTGATTCTTTCAAGTTTGCTTCCTGTTTGTTTCCAGAAAGCCAGATTTTCCAGCACCATTTGTTAAAGAGGCTATGTTTCTTTCAGTAAGCTTGTTTGGCCCCTTTGTCAAACATCAGGCAGCTGAGTATGTTTGTAGATGCCTCTGTGTCTTATAATCTGTTCCACTGATCCTCAGTTCTATTTCGTTGCAATACCATGTTGATTTTATCACAGTGGCTTTGTATTATAATTTCAAGTCAGGAATTGTGATGCCTCCTGCCTTGTCTTTATTGGCCAAGACTGCCTTTGCTATTCTAGGCTGTTTGTGCTTCCAAATAAATTTTAAGAATGATTTCTGTATATCTGGAAGGTATGTTGGTGGCAGTTTGATAGGAATTGCATTAAATCTGTACAGCAATTTTGGGAGTATGGCCATTTTCAACATGTTGGTTCTTCCTATCCAGGAGCATGGAATATCTTTCCATTTTCTGAAATCCTCTATAATCTCTTTTCTTAGGGTGTTGTAATTTTCTGTGAAAAGGTCTTTTACTTCCTTGGTTAACTGAATCTCAAGGTATTTCATTTTCCGCGGTGCTATTGTAAAGGGTATTGTTTTATTGTTTCCCTTTCAGTGTGCTTGTTATCTGTATATAGGAATGCTACTGACTTTTCAGCATGAACTTTGTATCATGCTATGCTATGGAATTTCCCTATCAGTTCTAGTAGTTCCTTGGTGGAATTTTTCGGGTCTTCTAAGTAAAGTATCATGTCATCTGCAAATAGTGATAATTTAACTTCTTCTTTACCTATTCTTATTCCCTTTATTTCTCCCTTTTTTCTAATGGCTGTTGCTAATGATTCCAAAACTATATTGAATAGGAGAGGTGATAGAGGACATCCTTGTCTTGTACCTGGTTTAGGAGCAAAAGATTTCAGTTTTTCCCAATTTAGGATTATATTAGGCTTTGGGTTGTCATAGATGGCTTTTATCAAGTTAAGGTAGAGTCCATCTATTCCAGAAAACTGGAATGAGTGTTGGACTTTGTCTAAAGGTTTCTCTACATCAATTGAGATGATCATGTGATATTTAGATTTTAGTCTATTAATATAGTGTATTACATTTATAGATTTTCAAATATTGAACCATCCTTGCATCCCTGGGATGATGAATCATACCTGGTTGTTGTGTATGATATTCCTGATGATTTGCTGTATTCTATTTGCTAGGATCTTATTGAGTATTTTTGCATCTATGTTCATGAGGGAGATTGGCCTGTTGTTCTCCTTTTTGGTTGTGTCTTTCCCTGGTTTTGGAATCAGTATTAGACTTGCCTCCAGAAATGATTTTGGGAGGACTGCTTCCTTTTCAATTTCATTGTAGAGTTTGAGGAGTGTAGGGATTATATCTTCTATAAATTTCTTATAGAATTCAGCTGTGAATCCATCAGGACGTGGACTTTTCTTTGTCGGTATGTTTCGTATTTCGTTGGCTATTGTTGGGTTATTGAGAGTTGTTATATGTATCTTGGTTCAGTTTTGGTAATTTATACCTTTCTAGGCATCTGTCCATTTCTGTGTCTTCTATTCTGTGAGCGTAAAGATTCTCAAAGTAGCTATTGACAGTCTTCTGAATTGCCACTGGGTCCCTGGTGATTTCACCCTTTTCATTCCTTATTGCTTGTATTTGAATTTTTTCTTTCCTCTTTTTCTTGAGGTTGGCTAGAGGCTTATCAACTTTATTTAGTCTTTCCTAGAGGCAACTTTTTGATCTGTGGATTCTTTAAACTGTTTTCTTTATCTCAGTTGAATTAATTTCTGCTCTAATCTTTATGATTTCTTCCCATCTTTGCACTCTGGGTTTCGTTTGCTCTTCTTTTTTCTAGATGTCAGAAGTGCAACATTAGGGTGTTTATTTGTTCCCGTTCTGTTTTCCTAATGTGTGAGTTCATAGCTATGATTTTCCCTCAAAGAACTGTTCATCGCATCCCATAGATTGCAGTAACTTGTGCTTGAATTTTCATTGAATTGTAGATATTGTTGAATTTCTTCTGTGAGCCATTGACTGCTGATGGGTGTTGTTTAATTTCCATGAATTTAGCAGGTTTTGCTGGTTTCTTTTGTCGTTTAGTTCCAGTTTCATTGCACTGTGGTCAGATAATATGCATGGGATAATTTCTGTTTCCTTACATATACTTACACATGACCTCTGGACTAGTATGTGTTCTATTTTGGAAAATGACCCATGTGCAGCTGAAAAAAAAAGTGTATTCAGTTATGCTTGGGTGCCACACTCTGTATATGTTCACCAGGTCCATTTGTTCCAAGCTCTGGTTCAGTTCTGCTACTTCCTTTCTAATATTTTGTCTGGCTGATCTATCTTTTTGAGATAAGGGAGTGTTAAGTCTCTTGTTAAGATTGTGGTCTTAGATGTTAGGTTTTTCGTGTACATTAAGATTTTTCTTACATAGTTCAGTGCTCCTGTGTTTGGTGCATAGATATTTATCAGTGTTACCTCTTGCTCTTCAATTTTTTCCCTTAACCAATATATAGTGGCCTTCTTTGTGTTGTTTGATCATTCTTGGTTTGAAGTTGAGACCGTCTGAGAACAGAATTGCTGCTCCTGCTTTTCTCTGAAGTGCTGGGACATGTAGTATTGTTTTCCATCCTTTGACTTTGAGCCTATGAACATCTTTTTGAGTTAAGTGTGTTTCTTGTATACAGCATATTGTTGGATTTTGTTTCCTAATCCATTGTGCCAGTCTATTTCTCTTAATTGGCGAATTGAGTCTTATTTACATTGATGGTTATAATTGAAATGTGTTGACTTAGGTTTGTCATGATATTTACCTGCTGTTGTTTACTCCTTTGTATCCTGTGTTTGTCTGTCCTGTTTATTGGATTCTTTCTCTTCTCATTCATGGAGTTCTGGTCATTGTGGTCTCTCTCTAGGACATCTTTCAGCACCCTATGAAGGGATGGCTTTGTCATCATGAAATTCTTTAGTAGTTCTTTGTCGTGGAAGTATTTCACTTCTCCATTAAACTTCAAAGAGAATTTTGCAGGGTATAATAGTCTGGGCTGGAATTTGTTTTCGTGTAGGACTTGAAGAACTCCCCTCCATGATTTCCTTGCCTTCATGGTTTATGTGGAGACGTCAGCTCTAATTCTGATGGGTTTTCCTTTGAATGTGATCTGTTTCTTCTCTCTGGCAGGTTTCAGTATATTATTCTTGTGTTGGATTTCTGGGACCTTAACTATTACATGTCTCAGTGTGTTTTTACTTGGGTTGAAGTTATTTGGTGTTGTGTATGCTTTGGTTACCTGAATGTTGGAGTGTTTCCTCGTATTTGGGAAGTTTTCTGCTGTTACTTCTGCCCATATTCTCTTTATATCATTTGTATTGACTCCTTCATCCTCATTGATGCCAATTAATCTCACATTGTTCATCCTGGCAGGTGATGGATTATTTTTTCCTGCATTCTTATTGTTTTTCGGAGATCCTTTCTCACCTTTTCACTAGCTGCACCAGTGTCCTTAGGATCTCAAACTCTGTCTTTGCTTTCACTCAGATGATTTTGTAGACTCGTGCTTGATATTTTCAGTTCTTCTATGTCTTTGACTCTGCTTCATGCATTCTATTTCTTTTGTGTTGCTCATTCCCGGAATCCATCGTATTTCTGATCTCCTCTATTTTTTTAATCCATGTCTTCTTTAGAGGTAGCTATTAATTTTTTTTCTACAAAGTTTATTCCAAATTGGGTTTCCTCTGTATATTTCTGGAATTTTTTCTATATTTCAGACGCTGTGATTTCAAAAAATTCTTGTTTGATTTTGGAAATTATTTCTCCTTTGAGTTCCTCATGACCTTTCTGCTGTTGTTTCTTTGCTTCCGAAGCTGTTAGTTCATATGTTTCAGCTGGAATAGTGTTCTCTGCACTTGTTCTGGGTGAGCATTGGGTTTCCCCCATATGTTTCTGGATTTGGTTCATTACTTCAGATGCTGTGTATTCAAATATTTGGTTTTTTGTTTCAGGCATTAATTCTGGTCTGAGTTCCTCTATACCTTTCTGCTGTCGTTCCTTTGCTTCCGCCTCTGTTAATTCATTCATTTCAGCTGAGTTAGGAGGACTCGAGATCTGAGATTGCATTTTTCTCCTTGTCTTTGTCATTTTGTATAGCACTGACCTCTGACCTTTGGTGTAGCGATCTGATGCAGCTATAACCTTAGTGTGTAATGAGTGCCAGTGTATTAAGTTTGAGATTATCCAGTTATGCCTAGCCTGGATCTAGCTGTTGTGTTGAGTTCCTTTTTGCTGCAGCTCCTGTGGTTCCCCTGTGTTGGGCCCCTGGTCACTGGAGCACTGGGGGGCACAGAATCTCTCCCTCACAATCACCAGGCCAGGTGGGAATGGATCGAGCACCAGGAGAGTCAGCAAAAGTTCTCGCTCCTGTGGTGGGCTTGGGGGTGTGGCTCTGGGGAGTTGCCAGGCAGGTCTGTCTGCGGTGTCTTAGGCAGCTCTCTGGCTAGGATGTCTTGGGGCCTGAGGCTCTAGATGTCGCAGAGCGCGAGGAAGAAGCCAAAGGCTCCCCCTCAGACACACCACACACTCATCAAACTTGGATGCCCAGCGATTCGGGTAAATTCCGACTCGCTACTCTAGCATTGGAGCAGGGGATCCAGGGAGTTGCCGGCGAGTGGGCCCTGAGGTCACAGGCCGGTCCCTCACTCAGAGGGCTTGGGGGTGGGGATCCGGGTAGCGGGGCCCGCGTAAGAAGAATCCAAAGGCTCTCTGTCACTACCACACACTCACCGTACCAGGAAGCTGAGTCGTGCAAATTCCCACTTGCTCTGCGGGCTTGGGGACAGGATCTAGGAAGTTGCCAGAGTTGGCCCTGCTGGCTGAGGCTGGTTGCTCTCTCTTGGCAGACTTGGGGCGGGATCTAGGAGGTTGGCAGAGTCGGCCCTGTCTCAGGCCAGTCGCTGTGGCTCAGCGGGTGTGGGGTAAGATCTAGGAAGATGCAGGAGTCAGCCCTGCTGTCTCAGGCCCATCGCTCTGTCTGGTGGTGGGGGCGTGGGGCGGGATCGAGGAAGACGGCTGAGTGGGCCTGGTGTGCCAGGCTGGTCACTTTCTCAGCAGGTGTGGGGCGGGATATAGGAAGGTGGCGGAGTTGGCCCTGCTGTCTCAAGCCAGATCTCTCTCTGGGCAGTCGTGGGGAGGGATCTAGGACAATTTCAGAGTCGGCCCCGCTGTGTGGGGCAGGTTTTTCTTGCTCCGCGGCTGTGGGGCAGGATCTAGGAAGATGCAAGGGTTGGCCCCGCTGTCTCAGGCCATTCGCTCTTTCTTGTCGGGTATACCATTATCTTAACTCATCATTTTTGCTCCCAGTTAACATTGATTTAGCGATAGATACAAAGGGAATAATATTTTGACCTCCAGAGAAGATGAATGCAAAAGACAAGAGCTATTCCATTGAGTTTGGAGGACTCTGTGGAGAAGAATTTTAATGCTTTCTGCAAAGAGTAGTTGGATCTTGAAATATTCAGAGAGTACCCCTGTCAGCAGGTAGATGAGGGAAATGCTAAGAAGCGCAGTGTGGATCAGCCCAGCAACCATTACTTCCTGAGCAGGAAGAATCATCTGTGACCATTGATAGCAGAGCAGAGGCCTTGGCTGTGCACAACGCTGGGGGCTGGAGTTCAAGCATTTGTCCTTGCAGTGGCACCACAGTTAGAAATATTCTCAGAAGAATTCAGCACATCACAACCCTGGCAGAATGGCTTTCTTTGAAGATATGATCTGTCTCTGTAAGAAAATCAGCTGAAAGGTGCCAAAGTCAATAAGTGTGCACTTGCATTCAGGTCATTTGTTGATGGCATTGACTTTCTACATACCAGCTCTCCAACAGTATGGCTGTGGGTAAAACTGCAGTGCTTATGGGGCCAAGGATCTCTATCTACAAGTAATCAGAGGGCACAGTGCCTCATCAGTCTGCGTTCCTTCCACTGATTATAAAAGTGCATGTGTTATCCCCTGTGTTTTGACAATTCATCACTAGGGAAAGAAAGCCCCACCTCTGATGATCACAAAGGGCAAGGAAGATCAGATGAAACATGTTTTGGGCATTTATATTCTTGAAACCAAAAAGGTCTGGTGTACACAAGCAGTTATAAAGAAGTGAGTTGATTTAACGCTGCCACTTATTTGTGAGGTAGCTTTGTAACTGGTGGTCAACTTATTACACCCAGCTGAATTAAACTAACATGGTGCTCAGTGCAGGAGGCCCACCTGAGGGTTGTTGCCAGCAGCATAAAGGCAGAACAGGAGAACCTGCAAAAACACTGTTCAGGATGCTGTTTAGAGAAGCTGTTGGAAGTTGCTAGTTTTCTTCGACTGTTCTTCTGGAGGACCTTGTGTCATGCTTGCTTTCCCAGTGAACTTTGGAGAAGCTCTGGTCCTCATCTTAAGCATTGCTTAAGCATTCCTCCAGAGAGGAAGATGGTGCACTGCTCAGCCTCATAAAGAAGCTTGTTGCATTGGCTTTCCTGATGGGAACTTGGCTTTCTTCATCACTGGAGGAGCTCAGGGCCTCTCTGTTGCCAAGGATGGTTGTACTTTTGGGGGAGTCTGGCGCTTACCTTGAGCATTGCTTATTAGCTCCAGTTCACATCCCTCAGCTTACTAGCACAAATCCTTCATCCTGCTGTCAAAGACTTCCTAGCTTCTACCACTGACCCTTGGGCCTTTCCAGAATAGATCCATGAAGCAGACCTGCAGGAGATTTTGTTGTGGGCTCTTGGCCTCCAGTAGGACTTGGAAGGCATTGTTATGAGCTCTAGGCCCTCAGCTGGATTCATTAGTGTTTAGTGTATAGATAGGTTTCCTATCTATACAATTAATTATATTGTTGAATATAATTCTTTGGGTGATTCATTATAAAATGTGTCCTCTATTGTTTGCCTGGCAAAATCCACAAACCATGACAGGTGGCCAAAGAGGTCTGCTATTCTAGGATTCAGCTAGTGCTCACTGTGCTAAAGAGAGGAAGAAATTCCTTGTTAAAAAAAAAAAGAGCAAATAATAATTCCATCAGGAATTTCCAGACTTGATACTGCAACAAACAAGCCATTGAAGGACCATTTGCTAATGGAAATCAATGACTACACTAAAATTAGACTGGGGAGAAAGTAACTTGCAGGAGGTTGCGACTTGAGGGAAGAATTCAGGGGATAAAATTGCTTACAGCTGATTGCTGGTGCACTAGGAGCAGGCAGTGCTGCATGGACAAGAAATGCATGTTTACAGAGAGCTCTTGGTGGACAGGAGACTGGGTCAGTGGTTCTACAGGGAATGGAGTCCCAGGAAATCCAGGCCAGAATTTGAGGTTGGGAGAGTTGACAGTGACATATTCCAGAAGATGATGATGTGGCTTTACTTGAATAAATAGAGGTTTTCATAAAAGAAAAGGTAAGACATTCCCTGAAAGTAAGCCTGTTTCAAAAAAACAAATCAACCAGCCCCCCAAAAAATCCCATACGTGTTGACATTTTATCAGAACTTCTTTGTTTGAGTATTCTAAGCTGAATTATGAAATAAAAATTGGAATTTAAAGAATCTGAGAGATTCTTAAGACTGTCTGGGATAGTTCCTATCGGTTCACACGTTTGGTTAATAGCAAAACTCAGATGCACCTGTATGGATTCTCTTCTACTTAGTGAAAACATGCAAACTAACACTATAATACTTTCTCTGGTGACATGTTTGGCCTTAACTAAGATGTAATCAATAGATTTTTTTATATAAATTTTAAAAAGAAATAATAGATGTGACTAATACACATTTTCAGCTGCAATTGTTGATTGATCCAATACTGTTCTAATGCTCTTCCATTTGTAGAAATATTAGGTATGCTGTGTAACCCTGGAGATCCTTGTCTTAGTACTCTAAAATAAGTACTTTGATAGAACAGTTTGAGACCTTAGATTGAAATAGCAGTACTGTGCACTCAGAACTCTTGCTTTTTCTGATTTATCAGATCTTTCAGGAAATTTCATTTCTCATTGATTAAAAAGAAACCTTGATGTTAAATCTGGGGTAACTAAGTTGCTTCTGGTAAGAACCTGGAAACACTTCAGATTTGGCATTTAATTCCCCAAAAACAGCCTGGCAGTGAAAGGTGTTCATTTAGAGACTTCAGCTAAGGCTGATACAATACTAGTGTTTTATCTATATTTTAAAACTAATGAACTATAAAAATGGGGAGCAAAGAATATAAAAAGTTGAATAAACTCATTAACTAGAAGTAAAAGTCAATTTTAGATGCTAAGATAAAAAGGTTTTCAGCTAATTTAATTATCACTGATAAATGGGAACCAATGGACACTAATGATATACCTCTTAAAAAGATTTTAACATGAAGGTAGCCAACACATCAAAAATGTAAGCCTTCTTAAACATCCAAAGAAATTTATGTTTTTAGTTTTTGTATTTCAGGGAAGGGTCTACAGGGTGTTCAGGGTCTCACCGCTAGATCGGACTCATAATGATCTGCCTATTTACAGCCTCCCAAGAGTTGGGTTTACAGGTGCGCACCACCATACTCAGTCTCAATTGCCATCTCAGCGCACTGCAGGGGGCAGGACCAGCACGGTGGGTCCAGGGATCAAACCCAAGGCCCCTGCCCCTACTTGCAGGCACTTTACATCCAAAGAAATTTATGACATCAGTTTCCCTGCAACCCAACCCTAAATGAGAGCTGCAACTGAAAGTGTCAGTTAAAAGGTATCCTACACATGTGCTATGCTTGTTGCCAGGGAAGATGAGTTCAGGCCCAGAAAAACATAGAGAATATACTGAGGACCACAATCCTAAGTGCACACAACCCATGCTATTTAGTCTAAAATAGATCCAAATATACAAAGGCTAGTACTGTATCAAACTCGGAACACATATGGGCCATACCTAAATGTTCCCCATGAGAAATAACAAATAGCATATCACCTGGATGGACTGTTAGCCAATTGATTTTTGTTTTCCAAGTCCTTTTACCTTGAATAAAAAAGTTATGCTGTTACTGTATCAGATTTATCTAGCCTGGCAGTACATGAGTTAGCTGTCATTGAACTCACTATTTTACAGGTAATGCTAACATGTCTTATTCATTAGTAATAGGCAGATGTGACAAAAGCAGTTAAAAGTATAACAGGAGACTTAATTTATACTAACAAAAACTATAACACAACCTCAGACCTAAGAAAAATGTAAAAATTTACCAAACTATAGGAGGAAAATTATAAAACACCCAGAGGTAAAATATGTGAAAAGATGAAAAACTGAGGATGCACATAGATAGAAAGGGTGTTGGCAAGATACCATCTTTTCCAGTTTACAAATTTAACAGGAAGCTTATAAACCATTATTTCCGTAGAGACAGAAATTGTTAGGTTCCATTTAAAAGATTAAATAACCTAAAAAAGAGCAGTGAAAAAACTGCTAACTCCACCAGACATTAAAACATTACAAAGTCTCCATAAATAAAAATATATTATTGGCACTTAAAGAGATCAATGTAAGATAATCCCTAAAACTTCATACATTGATGCAAATGGTTAGGAAATTTAGCGATTGAGACAGTATTCTAGGTAAAGGTATTGTGGCAACTGAACAGCCATGTGGAAAATAAATTTGTATCTGATGCTCATGTACTGCACATTTGTTTTTTGGTTTTCTTTTTCTTTTTTTTGGTGGAACTGGGGATTGAAATCAGGCCCTTGTGCTTACAAGAGAAGCGCTTAATCCACTGAGCCGTCTCCCTGGTCCTTTTTTTTTGTACTGCACATTTGTATTCATTCTAAACTAATCCATAATCTACACATAACCCCAAACCTTTCAAACTCCAAAAGTTATTTGATGAAAATAGGTAAAAATTTCATAATCAGGATTCAAGACAAAAATTGATGAAATGTTAATATTCCATGTATATGAATTTTCCTGAGAAAAAGTAACAAAATGGATAAAAATATATGAATAGTTCATAGGAAAAATAAGCTGCTCAAACATAGAGAAAAATGCTACATACCTGACATATAGCATTACTCAGGAAGAGATCCCAGATACCCAGCAATATAGCCATATAGTAGAGTTCTGTAAGGGAAAATCTCTTACCAGACACACCAATGGGGAAGATAGTGTACACTAGCTTTAATATAAAATGTGTATATATAATACTGTTTCCTTTTGAAAATATAAGCAAATGTATATGTGCAAAGATAACTCAAGTACATGTTCACTTATGGGGAAGGAGGGGACAAAGGATTTAGATGAAACATGTTTAGTAATTTGTGCATCAAAACCATGTAAATGTCGAGAACAGTACTGTGATTAGGCCACCCTAGTGGCTCCACATTGATGACAGAACCACAAATAAATCTTATATTTCAGGTATGTTAGTATTGCACAGTATTGGTAATAATAGGTGTTATAGACTAAAAAATAGCAGAACAGAGCTTTTAAAGGAGGCTCTTTACAAATATAAAAATGAAACTAGTGAAGCAAAAATTCATCCTTGCATGTGAAAAGAACATCAAGGAAGGAGGATTGTGAGTTCAAGCGCAGCCGAGCTACATAGTGAGACCCTGTCTTGAGAGAATTTTACAGGAACCTAAAAAATGACTCGATATTTCCACAGCTTTTTGTACTACCACTATTTCTGGCAGGGTTCTCACCTCGGCTTATGATGATACTGTTCTAGAAAACTGTGCCTCAAAACAGTACTTAATCTTAGCATGGCTAAAAGAACTTCAGATGTTGTGGCAGCGGGCTTTGGGTGTAGCAGTACAAGTGGAATACCACTGAGCGGCAATGGAGTTTTGTATGCAATTTATTGTAGTAATCCTGCCTTCTTTCTTTACCCTGTTGTTGAGGAAGGGTCTTGCCGTGTAGTTCAGGCTGGCCTCTAGCTCACCAGGTAGCTCTGTCTGGCCGCCTGCTTCAGTCTACTGAGAATAGGGATCACAGGTGTGCCCCACCATGCCCAGCTTTTAATGTTTCATTTATACATTTCAAATATCTGTGTTTCTGTGTTTTTGTTTTTAGATGGCTATTCCTATGAAAAGGATGCAATGGAAAATTGGATCAGCAAAAAGAAACGTACAAGTCCCATGACAAATCTTGTTCTTCCTTCAGTGGTACTTACACCAAACAGGACTCTGAAAATGGCCATCAATCGATGGCTAGAAACACATCAAAAATAAAATTACTTACACTGTAATATTTATATTTTCATTGATTTAAAGGTAAATGTTAAGCAGGCATTACTAAAAGCCAACAGGAAAAGGTAAACATAAATTTAGTTGTAAAAATTATCAATTTTCATTCTTTAGAGCATATGTACCTCCTTACATACCTAACTTCATTTCTATTTTTACTATAAAAGACTTTTGGTAGTGACAAAAAAAATCTTAAGCTGTATAAAAATAAAGTTTGACTTTAAATTGTGCTGCCCACATTTATTCTTCTCAGTTACAAGATCATGTCTTATAATGACTAAAGATTATAATGACTAAATACTGAAAACAGATATTTACATCTTAGATTATACCTAGTTAATAGCCATTCATCTTCCACGTCTTAGAAAGCTTCATAAGAGAACTCAAAGAAACGAGTTCAACTGTTTAATGACTACTTTGAGCAAATCACTTTAACACTTTTGTTGGATCCTAAATTTGCAAGATAGGATTTTTCTTCTTGTTCAAATCCAAGTGCAGGTTAAACTGTAAGTCAAGTTGACTTTGCTGAAATTATATAAAGTGATAAACTAGCCTCTTTCTAAAATTTAGAATTGAGATTTTTCACAAATTACTATCTAAGATCACAGCTAAGGAACTCATTCAGAGTTCAAGGGCCTAACTGCCAATCTTAAAGCTAAGGCAGTTCTCTCAATTAGCAAGATTTACTGTGCAGAATATCTTTGTCCTAACTTCTCAAGGCCTGTGCACCTTTTGCCTTAAATGTGCCCTCCTCTTCCCCTAAGGATGTAGTGAATACTGGCCAGTCCACTATTGTCTTAGTTCCGAGAGCACTAACCTTCCTGGACAAACTGAACTTCCTCCACAAACCATGTTGCATTCTCTTTAATCCTTCTTCATAAACTCATCCATAAGATTGGGAGACTTGTCAGCTCCCCATAAGGTTGACTATATATATAAAAGCATTTTTACACAATAGGCTGATATAAAATATACTTATGCTATTGCCCCTAGTGTTCACTGTAAGAAAACTTCAGTTAGGCAGCTTTATCGGGAGGCTTGTTGGACAAAACCACAAGGGCAGGCAGGGACTGGGACTCCTTCTCTACTCCTCAGTCCAAGCACTGTTAGGGTTTGGGTCTAGAATGCACCCCACCAGGCATCAGGTGTTCAGAGGTGAGGCTTATAGAAAGTGAATGGATCACAGGGGTGATAACGATCATCAGATTAATCTCTTCATGGGTTCATCGCTGATGTGTTAGGAGGTGGGGCCTGGTCTGCAGACATCAGTGGGAGCAGGGGCTGGCAGGCCTTCCCAGCTGTTCCTTCCCTCTCTGCTTCCTACCCTCCAAGATACGGGCAGCTTTCTGTCACCATGCCCTTCCTGCCTTTGAGCTCGTCTGCTGTGCACTAAATCCTCTAGAAACCATGAACTCAAACCTCTCCTCTCTAACTTGTGGGTGTTGGGTATCCTGGGCCCTCAGCAAGCAAAGTAAGCAAGACAGTCATCATCAGAATACTCTTAGCAGTGCTCAGTGTTACAACTCAACTAAAAAGGGAAAAGCAATACAAATAGAGCATTTTTCTATATGTTATAAACATACCTGATAGTGTATCATATGTGATGCACTTAACAGAAAATCGCAAACCTAGCTACCACAAAATTTCCAAATACCATCTTCGTAATTTAATTTTTTACATAACTACTGAACTGTTTCCTTTGTTATAGAGTTCACAATCTGTTCTAGAAAGGTAATTTTTTCATACTACATATTTATAGATAAAAAAGGCTGTTTACATTCTAGAAAGCTTTTTTTAAATTATGCTAACATATCTAGCAGGGCCCACCATTTGATCATGTCTTTTTATTTTGACTTTCTGCTCTTCCTGTGAGCAGCCTGAAGTGACCTGTGAAAATGGTTCACTACTCTCGAGCCAGAAAACACCACAAAATCATGCAATTCAGAAGGCCCAAATCTTTGCATTCACTTCGC
Source organism: Ctenomys sociabilis (assembly GCA_004027165.1). NCBI lineage: Eukaryota > Metazoa > Chordata > Mammalia > Rodentia > Ctenomyidae > Ctenomys > Ctenomys sociabilis. The sequence goes on from PVKA01007380.1 coordinate 74,746, forward strand.
ATGTGAAACTGCCCAGGCCATTAAGGGTATGCATATCTGAAAGGCCACCAAGTATGAAGGATTTCTATATTAAAGAACAATTTGTGCCATTCTGGCATTACACTGGTGGAGTTGGTAGATGTGACGCAGGGTCGGTGAACCCGAAACAGTGCTAAATTTTGCTGCACATGCTAAAAATGCAGAACTTCAGGGTTCAGATGTAGATTCTCCAGTCATTGGACATAGCAGGTGAACAAAGCACCCAAGATGCACCACTGTACTTACGGAGCTCATGGCTGGATTTACCCATCCATGCTCCCCCTGCCATATTGAGATGATACCAAAAAGGAACAAATTATTCCTAAAAAGGAGGAATTTGCACAGAAGAAAGATATCCCTGAAGAAACAAAAACTTATGGCATGGGAGTAAATTAAGCATAAGACAAATGTAAATACATGTTTTTAGAAAAAGCAATAACTTTCTGACTAAAGGGCATTGGCTACATTTTACATAAAAACTAGTAAAAATAAAAAAAATAAAAAGTCATTGCTAGAAGACTCCTAAAGTTCCACCAAAAAATTCCTAGATTAACCAAGTTTAATAGTGTATTGGTACAAATTCAATCATGAAGGGCTAGTGATGGTCAGTGGACTAAGTGCGAGCTCAGGCAAGCGCAGGGTTTGGTCCCCAGCATCACATGTTGCACCAGCATGGCCCCCAGGCACACAGAACCGGTTACAGAGGCCAGGTGACGCACACCTAAAATCCCAGCACTGGGGAGGCTGAAAACAGAATGATCACTACTAGTCTTGAGCTGCAGTGAGACCCTGTGCCAAATTAATTAATTAAAATCATATTCCTGTACACCAGTAACATTGACCAAGATAGAAATTGGGGAAACAATAACATTCACAATAGCAATAAAACCCAAACAATTTAGAAATTAACCAAGGGAAGTGAAAGACCTCTACTCTGGAAAAGGATATCTGAAAATGCAAAGACACACACTGTCCCTGGAGAGGCAGAATGGTCATTATGACCAAACCAGTTCCACAAACTGTTACATGGATTTAATGTAATCCAAATCAAAATACTGATAGTATTCCTCACAAAACTAGGGAAATCAATCCTAAAATTCATATGGAACCAGAAGAGACCTAGAATAGCAAAAGGAATTCTGGGCAACAGAGCAAGGTGGGAAGGCATCACAATCCAGACTTCAAACTGTATCACAAAGCTGCAGTGATTAAAAAAAAAATATATGAAAGAAAAAAAAGCATGGTATTTGCAAAAATCAAAAACAGACTGTGCTGCAATAGAACAGAACAAAGGATGCAAGGACCAGGGAGATAGCTCAGCAGCATTAGCACCTGCCTGGCAAGCATAAGGTCCCGAGTTTGATTCCCAGTACCAAAAAGAGTACACTTAAAAATAAGATTAAGAATTAGTGAAACAAAGAGAAAACTTCTACAAAAAGTTTCAAGAATAGGGGCTGGGGAGTTGGTTCAGTAGAATAAGTGCTTCCCTGGCAAGTGCAAGGGTCTGAGTTCAATCCCTGGTTCCGCCAAAAAAAAAAAAAATTCAAGAATAGAGGATGGAGAAAGAAACAACTCCAGGCAAAGTTAGCTAATTTATCTTTGAGAAAAAACCCAAACACCTTTGCTGGAGGAGAGACAGCCTCTTTAACAAATGCTGCTAGGAAGATAGGCCAGCCACAGCTGAAGGTTAAACCTGGACTCTCACAATGTATTAAGTGAAAATTAAAATGGACCAAATACCTAAACATTAATGTGCTAGAAAACAGAACAGGTAAAATTCTTGAAAGCTGGTGGAGGCAGACTTTATGAACAAAACCCTAACTCCACAGGGAATATTACAAAGAACAAACAGGATCACATATTAAAAACCTGCAAAGCAGAAGAAACTACCAACACAGTGTAGAGACAACCTACAGAATGGGAACATTCTTTGGCCAGCTGTCCTTAGAGGACTTATATCAAGAATATATGAAGAACTCAAAAAAAAAAGAAAAATTAGACCCTTCCAAATCTAGAGACCCCCAATCCAAAAATGGGCATCTGTAATGAACACATGCTTCTCAAATCAAGAAGTACAAAAATCCATGGAAAAAAATTGCATTATTAGCCATTCAAAAAATCAAAACAGCATTGAGAGTCCATTTTACTCCAGAAAGAATAGCTATCAAGAAGTTAAATCAACAGTGGTCTATGCATTTGCCTGACAAGCACAAAGGCCCACATTCGATCCCCAGTACCACATGCCAGCCAGGGAAACCAGGTGTGGTGGTGCATGCTGTAATGCCAGCACTGGGAAGGCCGAGACAGGAAGATTACTATGAGTCAGAGCTACGTAGCAAGACCCTGAATCAAATAAATAAAGAAAAGGGTAAAAAAATTAATACATGCAGGTGAGGCTTACAGGAGAAAAAGTTCAATGTTGGCTGGAGTGTAAACTAGTACAACCACTATGGAAAACAGTATAGAGATGCTTCACAAAACTAAAAACTAGAGGTTCCATCTGACCCAGCTATTTTCCTCCTAGGCATCTTCCCAAAGAGTTGGAAGACATTCAGGTATACGTGTGTACCTATGCTAATGGCAGCAGTATGTAATAGCAAAAAAATCTGTATGTCCATCAATAGATGAATGGATATTTATACACATGGAGCAATATTATGCCATAAAGGATAAAAGAGGGATTTTTAGTTAAATGGCTGCATTTAACTAAATAAATCAGGCACACAAGTTTAAATATTGCATTACTTCACTTGTGTGAGAAATCCAAAGTATAAACAAGGAGCAGAATCGGGGAGATGTTAGGAAATTGGAAGAACTTGTCCAAATGGGAAGCAGAACAGAAGGTGAAGGGAGGGACAGAAAAAAAGAACTTAAAAAAGTTGAAAAATGAAAAAAAAAAACAAAAACTTTAGTTAATGTGGAAAGGAACAACAACAAAAAAATGCTACACACACGTCCACATACTACAAAACATACACGAATTTAAAAATGAGAAAAACAAAGTCATTTTTAGATGGGATGAGGATGCTTTTACTTCCTTATAAAGCAAAATGACTGCAAACAAAATTTTCCAAGTGAAAACACCTCTTTTTCTATAAACATAAGCCAGGACCACAGAACTCCCTCCATGAATGTAAACAGAAACCACAGAACCACATAAGCTAGGACCACAGAACTCCCTCCATGTATGTAAACAGAACCACAGAATTCCCTCCATGCATGTAATGGTGGCGCATGCCTGTAATCCCAGCACTCGGGAGGCTGAGGCAGGAGGATTGTTGTGAGTTCGAGACCAGCCTGAGCTACAAAGTGAGCTTAAGGCCAGCCTGAACTGCATAGTGAGACCCTGTCTCAAAAAGACAAAAAAAAAAAAAAAAAAAAAAAAACACC